>MU853957.1:0-59115 GCA_033297225.1 Diplogelasinospora grovesii | reverse complement strand
GTTGTTGTTGTTGTTGTTGTTGTTGTTGTTGTTGTTGTTGTTGTTGTTGTTGTTGTTGTTGTTGTTGTTGTTGTTGTTGTTGTTGTTGTTGTTGCGGGTTGCTTTGCGTGTTGTCCATTTTGGTAATACTGTATGTTCTTTTGATGGTGGGAGTAAGTCTCGAAGATATCCGTAACATGAAATGCTGTAGAGTAATGGTATAAAATGTACCGGGTGTAGGCTGAAAGGGAGCAATGATGGATTGGTGAATTGGGGGTTGAAGTTTTTGTATATTAGCAGAGTGCATCATGAGTGGGAAGGGAAGGGGTGACGTCGGTCCTTGACGTCATTGGGCTGGGCTCGGTACCGGTGGCGCCGCTCTCCTGCCACTACGGCAGCCTTAGATCGATCTACAGCTGGCATGGAGGTGACGGTGTATCGGTTAAATGAGGTCGGTTGATGAAGCCGAGTGCTGGTGGTGGTCGGTCGCTACTTGATATGAGATGACGTCTGAGCCAAAAGGGTTTGGAGGGATGTGCGCGGCATTACGTGCAATTTAGAGGCACTCGAACACCAAACTCATAGCCAAAGCAACATTGCCAAGATATCGGTTGAGGAAAGATCTTGCATACTATCTGCCCGTCGTCGATCAGCTGCGCGCCTTGGAGTGATCACTCATGATCTTGTTGAGCCCCTGGCGCTGGAGGCAGTTCTCGAACGCGAAGCTCTTGGCACACGCCTCCAGCTCCTCGTGGCCCATTCCCTCAAACAGCTTGGCAAACTCCATGCTAAAGCTGCTCGCCATGAACGCCTCTATCACCATTCTGTGTACATGTCGTTCAGTATCCCACGTGGTAGGATACGTCTTTGTTGCCTCCGGCGCGTTCCTGTCGATCCACTGGACAAGCGGGCCAAGGACCTTGTCGAGCTCCTCATTTTTGTATCTCCCCCAAGCATCGAGGTTTAACTTCCTCTTCTTAGCGACGAATTGTCCAACAGTCTGCATATACTTGCTCTTTGGGTCACAGTACACCATCCCCTGGAAGCCAATGTCCTTGTACAGCCAGATGCTCCATGGGATCTGGTACTTGTCGTAAATGCTCAGCTGCGCTCCCAGCAAAGCGTAGCGCTCTTCGTTGGTCTTGTCCGCGTCGGGGTTTATGGCAGGGTCTTCGTATACCGGACCAAACTCGCCGTTCCAGATTGCTGCCCCCCGCTCGCGCTGGAACTCGGCCTTGCGGAGGAACTGCCGTTCCAGCTTCTCCTTTTGTTCAGGCGTACCCTTGAACGGCTCACCAGTTGGAAAACCCATCAGGCTGTAGTCATGTAAAGAGTAGGCAGTGTTGGGGAGCACGCGCTCAAAGCCCTTCCATTCAATGGCAAAGGTGTTGCCGTCTAGCCAGAGGATGTGGTCGGGGTCGATGTCGCGGATGGCAGCTTCCAAGCGGTCGTAGAATTTGGGGAGGCGCACGTGTTCGGGATCGCAGGGTTCGTTGATGAGGTTGTACCCGGCCACCCACGCATTTCCCTTGTAGTGCTTCGCCAGCTCCTCCCAGAGCCAGACAGTCCGGTCCTGGAAGTCCTTGTAGTCCCAGAAGGCGGACCAGTTGCTGCCGCTGTCCGAGTGCCAGTCGGGGTTCTGCCCGCCGGGGAGCGCGTGCAGGTCTAGGATGGTGTAGATGTTGTTCTTGGCACACTATCACGCAGCTCTGGTTAGAAGAGGGTGTGCGAAAAGGATAGGAGGGACTGACAATGTCAATCACCCGGTCAAGATGCTTGAAGCCACTCGTCTTCAACACCTTGGGGTTCATGTCGTCCTCAAAGTGGCGGTAGTTGAGAGGCAAGCGGATGCAGTTGAGGCCGAGGGAGGCATAGAACTTGGCATCAGCATCCCGGAAGAAGTCTGGCGAAAGTGTCAATGCCAGGCTGAGTCTCATGCAGATGGCGCATGGAGGCGAGGATCATACACTCGAGAAACTTGTCAAAGAAGAAGTCGTATTTCTCCTGGCCGAGGACCTTGAGCATTGCAGCCCTGTGCTGGTGTTCGTGGCCTGTGAGATTGCCATGGTCAGATTCCAGTGGACAGGTGCTCACATCGGGCGCAGCAAAACGCACCGGGATAGCCAGTGATGAAGTTCTCCATGTTCATCCAACCCCCTAATCCAGCACCACGGAGAATGACAGTCTTGCCATTGCCGTCCACCACCTTATCCCCATCAATGCGAAGTATGCCGGCAGACATGTTCATGTCCTGTTACTGCGATAATGTTGAAGATCACACTTCTCTCGACCTACTTTTCAGGCGTGAGAGATCCTTTAAGTAAGCATGGAAGACTCTGAGAACATTTGGAGCACGTCACATATTAAGCAGCGACGGCTGCCATGTCATTGTCGACAACATCATCACAGCAAGCCCGCACCGGCACGCCGTCCAGAGAGGGGGTCTCGTGGTCGGGTCTCCGCAGACAACCAATTCAGGCTGTTCGGGCTGTATTGCATAGAGAAGATGTGATTCGTCACCTCAAGGCCGCGACAGATGCGACCCCGCCGAACCGGAGTCGACCGGAGCATTTCTGGTTGCGCGCCCGCGCGGGGTGCAGGCCAATCGGTGCCGCGCCCAGGGTAAAACCGGACCAGCCACGGGCAGCCTCCCGAACGTCCTTGCAGTTGCACCGAAGTTTTGCCATGTTGATGACAGGATCATGTATCGCTTAATAATGCGAGCAGAATCACAGGCAAGAATGGACACGGTAGCGCAAAGTATGATCAGACAAGGTCCTCGACGTGTTCTTGAGGCGAGAAGTTGGATGACTCTTTGAGATGACGTCTAGCTGGGGGCCGATGTGGCGAATCTCCTACAACGGTTCTTGCCGCCATTCCTTCTAGAAGAGCTGGAGCGAGGTTCCTAAGTAGTGATGACAGCTTGAGAGCTTTCGTGAGCCCCTATCGCTAACAAGTCTCCGAAAATCAGATGTCGAGCTGACACGTGATATGGAACAGTGTCTGGGGAGTGATGGGCGGTGAGTACGGAGGGGCAAATGGCCAACTGATCTAAAAGCTCTTTTTCGGGGCAAAAATTCGTTACAACCACCCCGAGGTAGTTTTACAACTCAGACCAGTTGTAGCGCTGAATTTTACATGTACCATTAAGCCCCACACCTTCCTGTACACCTAACCAACTAGATACTTTGGGCCTTTTAAGCCTTCAATCTCCTATACCATTTAACTTTCTACCTTAATATTACACCAATTGGTATAATCCAGTATATATATAGTAATATAGCTAGAATCGTCTTTTTCTAGCGATTCTAGCCATATTATCTACGTATCAATAGCTAGTAAGATGGCTGAGAAAAAGAGGTTGGAAGAAGTTACCTTACTTATTACACTTATTTACTTATATATATACCACCATAACTACCACCTGCGCCCGGGATGCACTAGTATGGCTAAAAAGCCCTGATTTTAAGCTTTCTATAGTATATATATTTATACTAATAGGTAGTATGATGGGTGAGAAAAAGCTATGTGAAGAAGTTACCTTACTTATTATACCTACTTATTTACACGTGCATCACCATAACCACTGCCCGGGCGTAGGTGGTGGTTATGGTGATATATATATAAGTAGGTAGGTGTAATGGGTAAAGTGACTTCTTCACATGGCTTTTTCTCACCCATCATACTACCTACTAGTATAAATATATATACTATAGAAAGCTTAAAATCAAGGCTTTTCAGCCATATCAGTGCATCCTAGGCACAGGTAGTAGTTATGGTGATATATATATAAGTAAGTAAGTATAATAAGTAAGGTAACTTCTTTCAACCTCTTTTTCTCAGCCATCTTACTAGCTACTAGTACGTAGATAATATGGCTGGAATCGCTAGAAAAAGATAATTCCAGCCATATTACTATATATAGACTGGGCTATACTAATTGGTATAATATTAAGGTACAAAGGTAAATGGTTTAAGAGGTTAAAGGCTCAAAAGGCCCAAAGTGCTGCCGTGCGCAAAAAGATACATCGTGTAAGCCACCACAGCTAGCTGCACCTGTCAAGAAGCGCACACTCAATCGGCGAAACGTGGTCTGAGACTACACGGGTGGCGTAGGCGCAGTAATTTTTTCTCGGGAAAGTGGTTTTAGGTCAGTTGGCCATTTGCCCCTCCGTAGGTGAGCATCGTAAGAATGAGGCGCTGTAACTAGCTAACTCATCCTGGTGAATCCAAAACGCCATGTTTGCCCCACGATCTTACCCGACCGATGCTTTCTTATCGTATTGGCGGGGCGACAGGGTAACGATAACCCCCGGATCTCAAAGATGAAGAATAGGCGAGTCACAAGGGATCGTATTCCTTGGAAGTAAGAAATAGATTTCATTTGGCTTTTTGCATGCGACAAAAGCGGCAGGTTCAGAGTAACTACGGGAGGGACAAAAAGCGGTGAAAACGTGACGGTGTTATTGGTGCTCAACAAAAGCTGCGAGAAGTACTTCGGTGGGAATGAGGGGGACGTGGGGTGCTACGGTTGATGGGATTGAGTGGATGTGAGGGGCAGGCAACGTCAACTTGGCCAGACTCTAGTGCGATGTCTTGCATCTCTTAGCAAAGCCCGAGAGCGTGCAACCTGCGACACAGGCCGCCTGCCCTGTTAGTGAAGACGACGTAGCACCAACCAGCACCTCCTAGTAAAGTTGTGCATCCTCTTGGACAGACCGTGGCAACACAGGAATGGCTCCAAGTGAGGTACCTCGGAACTTGTAGACATGTGTCCAGACTGAAAGCTAGAGCCAGATTCGCGATTAGTGCCAGCGTCTCATTTGACTCAGACCAAGTTCAGAATCTAACGGAAACAAGAGAGACGGAAACGACCTCGGGAGTTATTGTGCGGATATGCGCAACGGTTAGACGGGCAGCAACCGAGCGATGAAAGGTGCGGGAGACGGGTACCCGACACAGTACGGAAATTCCATTCTGAGTGGCGAAGTGAGGCACGGCCTCCTGATGGAAGGGGGCTTGCCCTGAGACTGCCGCCTTTTTCGGGGCGTCTGGGGCTGATGAATACTTTTGGTGATGATTGATTGGAAAACGGCAGGCTGGACGAACGAACGTCGCGGATTGAGCACAGCTGTCTCACGTCGTCTCACCCATTGGCACCCATGCTTGGCATCCCATCCATCTAATAGGGCTTATCCCCGAGATTGCATACATATGCACAAGAGGGTTGCAAAAGATAAGCTAAGCAGGCAGTCCCGTCATCCTATACGTTCAATCTTAATGCTAACAGGAACATAGAACCAAGGAATTCCCATCGTGTTTGAGGCAGATGAGGCCTAAACCTGACACCCCTAGCTGTGCCACAAGTATGTACAAATATACAAGTTTGAAGAAGACGAGATGGGCCGGAGGGTTAGGGATGGGAAATGGCGCAATGCAGCTCGATGAGTTTCCTGTTAGTCCTGTGTCCGTTCGTAAGCCGAGAATTATCGTGAGAATCATTTATCGCCACGAAAAGGTTAAAAGTTAGTAGCTCGGTAGCATAATCTTGGCCGTAAAGAGGTTAGGAGGGAAAAACCCGTGAGTTCGAGAATGTCTACCCCACTACGAGAGACCACCCAATGATGACATCCAAAGAACCCCTCGGTGCGAAAATAGCACCTTCGCCACACTTTCCACAAAGAACTACGAGGTCGCGAACCAGAAGTTTCAGAAAGTTTACTAAGCAGTGAAGTCAAAGACGTTTGACATTTGACAATAACTAGTGAAGAAACCCGGCAAGGTTGAGGCGCTATTCTTTCAGTTGATGGACTGATGGAATTTTTGGAAACCTAAATTTTTGCATAACGCTCCAGCTCACCGCCCTCCTGAATGACCATATCAGGAATGGTGGCCACGCTGATAAAGCGATAAGCAGGGATCTGCATGTACAGGCAGGGATACCTGAGTCGGCAGCGTTGGGTCAGAGGCCAATCAATGGAGGGGCAAAGGGGAACGAAGGACGAGTTGCCCCCCAGGCACCGCAAAAGCGACTGAATCTGGAGTGAAGGCAAAATAGACGGATAGATTTTAATGGGGAACCCTGTTGCCCTGGGTAAAGAAAATTTTTGTTCGGAGACGCCTTCCCTCGGCGCTAGTGGATCCATACGCAACGCCGCCCAACATCGGACAGGAAGTTTATCTCCAGAAGGCTGTGTGCCCACCTTTTAAATACCACTGCCTGCTCACCCAAAAGCCAGGTCCTGGATTTTTTTCCTCCTTCCTCATCTCCCTCCTTTCTTTCCATTTTGGACTGTTTTGCTCCTCTTGAGGACGCTCTCCACTCAGTCATTACTATCTCTTGACTTCTTTTATAGAAGAGCCAGGATAGAGTAGATATTTCGACCCTCCATCGAAATCTCTACGGGCTCACGGTCAAGAACTTGCTTTCGCAAGATACCCGATAGATCGCGGTTTAGAATTTTTGCTCTCGGATCACGACGACAATAGACGCCTAAACTCACCTCACCTCTTCCTTCGAATCTATCAGAATCCGAAAATACCACTCATAATGCCTGCCGCCAGTTCTCAGGTCAAGGCCGAAAACGCCGCGAGCGTCAAGGTTCTCGACGAGCTCATGCAGAAGCTTACCATCTCCAAGGAGGCTGATGCTATCAAGGAGGCTTCCGCCGCGATTGCTTCCTTCATCAATGGTCGCATTGAGGACCTTGATACCCCCACCAAGTAAGTCCCCCACCAGAGATTTCCCCCTCTATCGATTTGCGCCAATTTTTTTTGTTCTCAATTTGTGGGCCTTTTCACCGCCTCCGGTAGCGCTTTGTGCGCTGCGGGACAAGTGGAATTTGCACACAAGCGATTTCCTCCGGGCGCAATTGAGCCGACCGAAATGCCGCTTTGTCTGCAGGGACCAATTTTGGATTAAAAAAATTGTCGCATTTCAGTACCGCACAAAATTTGGGGATTTGCAGCTGACATGTGATCCCCACTACAGAACCGTCGAGACGCTCAAGAAGCAGCTCGCCAACAAGAAGGATGCCGCCGTTCGCGAGAAGGCTCTCCTGACCATCCAAGCCATTGCTCAACACTCCGAAGTCTCCGCGAATGTCGAGCCCTACCTCATTCAGCTCCTTCCCAATGTCCTGGCCGGTGCTGGTGACAAGATCACCGCTGTCAAGAATGCCGCTATCGCCGCCGCTTTGGCGATCGCCGAGGCTGTCAACCCCAACGCCATCAAGGCCACTCTTCCTCCCCTGATCGACTCTCTCCGGAATGCCCAGAAATGGCCCGAGAAGATGACTGCTCTCGACTTCGTCGACACCCTCATCCGCACTGCCCCTACTCAGACTGCTCTCCGTGTTCCCGACCTTATCCCCGTCGTCTCCGAAGCTATGTGGGACACCAAGAAGGAGGTCAAGGACCGCGCCTACAAGACCATGGAGAAGGTCTGCCAGTTGATCGTCAACAGAGATATCGAGCGCTTCATTCCCGAGCTGATCAAGTGTATCGCCAAGCCTGAGAACGTCCCCGAGACCGTCCACTTGCTTGGTGCCACCACTTTCGTCACTGAGGTGCAGGAGCCCACTCTTGCCCTCATGGTTCCCCTGCTCGACCGTGGTCTCGCTGAGCGCGACACCGCTATCAAGCGTAAGGCGGCTGTCATCGTCGACAACATGTGCAAGCTCGTCGACGACCCGAACATTGTCGCTCCTTTCTTGCCCAAGATGATGCCCGGTCTCCAGAAGAACTTCGACAACCTGGCTGACCCCGAGGCTCGTGAGAAGACCAAGCAGGCTCTTGACACCATTGTCCGTGTCGGTAACGTCGTGGACGGCAAGATCCCCGAGGTCCGCAACGACGGCGACATCGCCACCGTCATGGGTCACCTCAAGGAGATCCTCTCTGGCAAGTACGCCTCTGCTCTGGACGAGAAGTTCACTCCTGTCCTCGAGTACATCTCGGCTGTTGCCGGCCAGCTCGTCGACGAGAAGGAGACTGAGGGCTCCACATGGGCTACCAACGTGAAGCCTTACGTCGCTGCCGTCGTTGGCGATGCCGACTCTCAGGCTGTCGTCGACTCCCTTCGCAAGAGGGCTTCTCCTGGCATTGAGGAGGATGAGGAGGCCGAGGCTGACGACGAGGAGGGTGAGGATCTCTGCAACTGCACATTCTCCCTTGCCTACGGTGCCAAGATTCTGCTCAACCAGACCAGCCTTCGCCTCAAGCGTGGTCAGCGTTACGGTCTTTGCGGTCCCAACGGTTCCGGAAAGTCCACCCTCATGCGTGCCATCAACAACGAGCAGGTCGAGGGTTTCCCTAAGCAGAGCGAAGTCAAGACTGTCTTCGTTGAGCACGACCTTGACTCTGCTGACACTGAGATGACCACCATCGACTGGACCATGAAGAAGCTGAACGAGGCTGGCGTCACCACCACCCGCGAGGATGTCGTGAAGCAACTCGGCGAGTTCGGCTTCTCTGACGGCATGATCCAGGGTGAAATCACTGCCCTGTCCGGTGGTTGGAAGATGAAGCTGGCCTTGTGCCGTGCTGTCTTCGAGGCTCCTGATATCCTTCTCCTCGACGAGCCCACTAACCACTTGGATGTCAAGAACGTGAAGTGGCTTGAGGAGTACCTCCAGAACTCTCCCTGCACTTCCATCATCGTCTCTCACGACTCCGCCTTCCTCGACAACGTCTGCCAGCACATCGTCCACTACGAGCGCTACAAGCTCAAGCGCTACAGGGGTAACCTCAAGGAGTTTGTCCGCCGTGTCCCCTCGGCCAAGTCCTACTACGAGCTTGGTGCCTCCGAGATGGAGTTCACCTTCCCTGAGCCCGGTTTCCTCGAGGGTGTCAAGACCAAGGCCAAGGCCATCCTGCGTGCCAGCAAGATGAGCTTCCAGTACCCTGGTACCCCCAAGCCCCAGATCACCGATATCACCTTCCAGTGCTCGCTCGGCTCCCGTATTGCTGTCATCGGTCCCAACGGTGCCGGCAAGTCCACCCTTATCAACGTCCTTACTGGTGAGCTGATCCCCACTCAGGGTGAGATCTACCAGCACGAGAACATCCGTATCGCCTACATCAAGCAGCACGCCTTCGCCCACATCGATAATCACCTGGACTCGACGCCCTCTGAGTACATCCAGTGGCGTTTCCAGACTGGTGAGGATCGTGAGACCATGGACCGTGCCAACAAGATCATCACCGAGGAGGATGAGAAGGCCATGGACAAGATCTTCAAGATCCAGGACAGCCAACGTCGCATCATCGGCATACACTCCCGCAGAAAGTTCAAGAACAGCTACGAGTACGAGTGCTCTTTCGCTCTCGGTGAGAACGTTGGCTTGAAGAACGAGAGATGGGTGCCCATGATGACCGCCGACAACGTCTGGCTCCCGCGTAACGAGCTGCTCGCCTCTCACCAGAAGATGGTTGCTGAGGTCGATATGAAGGAGGCCCTTGCCTCTGGTCAGTTCCGCCCCCTGGTCCGGAAGGAGATTGAGGCTCACTGCGCCAACTTCGGTCTCGACGCTGAGCTTGTGTCCCACTCGCGTATGCGTGGTCTCTCTGGTGGTCAGCGTGTCAAGGTCGTCCTCGCTGCCTGCTCATGGCAACGTCCTCACTTGATCGTCCTTGACGAGCCTACCAACTATCTCGACCGTGACTCTCTCGGTGCCCTGTCCAAGGCCCTGAAGAAGTTCGAGGGTGGTGTCATCATCATTACCCACAGTGCCGAGTTCACCAAGGACATTACTGAGGAAGTCTGGGCTGTCATGGACGGCAAGATGACTCCCTCCGGCCACAACTGGGTGCAGGGTCAGGGTGCCGGCCCCCGTCTCAAGGCTGATGACGATGAGGAGGAGGAGAAGTTCGATGCGATGGGCAACAAGATCGTGTCGACCAAGAAGAAGGTCAAGCTTTCCAGCGCCGAGCTACGGAAAAAGAAGAAGGATCGTATGGCTCGCCGGAAGCGTGGTGAGGAGGTCTTCTCCGATGAGGACGAGTAAACGGCTCGCCCCCATTTTTATCTCTTCCGGTCACGATATCATGCGCAATTTCCTAATGTCTACGAAAAACAAAAGTTGGACTTTTTCTTTTTTACGGTCTTTGGGTCTGCATGGTCATTGTCATCGTCGGTACGCGTCTGACTTTTTCCTTTGTTCACAATTTTTCCAGGAGTCTTCTTGAATCGAGATGGCCTTAATGATGCGTTTCGTATAACGCCTGCATGTATGTATCTTTTCAGCTGGGCTACGGGAAAAGGCCATCATGGCTGTCCCCGGGACTGGAGACCCTTGGGATGGTTGGCCACACCAAATAATCTTTGCCATAGGCTAGACGGGAGGAAACACAAAAGATACCAAATGCGGAGAGGGAGGATCGAGGCTTTGTTCTTAGAAGAGAAGACCAGCGATTGTTAGAGCTATAGATAGAGAACTGTCTACTTGAACACAAATGTCCCGAAGCATGTGTGAACTGTGTGAGGAAGGAGAGAAGCCTTTGCTGTAAGTCTGTGGGAAAGGACGTCTTGTGTTGACGCGACTGAGCTTCAAGACCGTTTGCTCCACATGCCGGGTTCTTGAAACCTCCTTGTGTTCGCTATTCCGTTGAGTGGTGGTGTGCTTTTCTCGGAAATTCTTTTTCAGGCATCCTCCTGAAGGGAAGTCTCACTCACGTCCAACGGTTGTCTCAAGGGTACTTCTGCCGTCCGGACTCGGATTTACTTTCCAGTCACTCTAACGGAGGAAGCGCTCGCTGGGTTGCCAGCTGTCGGACTACCTCTCGGCCCTTTTATGCATAGAGGAAAGGTTCTTGCAGGCTGGACTGTTGGACCCGACCCTTCACGGCCAGTCCCGAGGACAATGACAGCGACTTTGTGGACAGTAGGAAGCTACTGGTAGACCTTTGCAACTTGAACCTTGAGACATTGATCTACCCCAGAACCGGGGGCGAGATAAGAGTTTTACAGCTTCGTGAATACAGATTATAATTACATTAACGGAAGTGGATGATTGGTAGTGTTAAAAGAATCGGTAAATTTATATAGTTAAAATCACTTCCTGCCTTTTTTCCATCCAGCGCCATTGCCATTGTGCCATGCTTTGCCTCGCTATGCCGACGCCAATTACCAATCATCACATTTCCGTCGTCATGCTAACAGATGTTTTCATGACGCGTGTTACTCAGGCATCATCATGCTTCTGCTTCTTCTCAACATGCTCCGTAATATCAGCCGGGTCGCTCGTCGGCGCACTCGGCAGCTCGCTAGCAACAGCTTCAGCTTCAGCGTCGAGCTCGGCCTCTGTCTCCTTGCTTTCTTCGGTCCCCTTATTCGATGCGTCTTCGGATACCGGGGGGAGATACATCCTGCAAAAAAAACACATCATTATCAGCATTTCGAACTTCTACATAATTGTGCAGAGTGTTTAAAAAAAGGGGGGACTCACGGAATGAACTCATTATACGCATCCACATCCTTTTGCTCAAACGTGACAATCACCACCTTTTCCAGTGTCTTGCCCTCGTCTTTGCTCAAGAAGTTGCGGATGGCAGATAGCGCGACCGGCGCCGCCTCCCGA
Source organism: Diplogelasinospora grovesii (assembly GCA_033297225.1). NCBI lineage: Eukaryota > Fungi > Ascomycota > Sordariomycetes > Sordariales > Diplogelasinosporaceae > Diplogelasinospora > Diplogelasinospora grovesii. The sequence goes on along the minus strand of MU853957.1, from coordinate 47,557 downwards.
CTTGGATATCCATACGCGCCGGTGCTGAGCCCGCTGAAGGCGATGCTCTTGCAGCCATTCTGGACCGCCAGCTTCAGGCTTGCGGTGTAGCATCCTTCGAGCTTCATCTCGCTGATGTCGGAGTTGCGCCTATCGTAGATGGGGCCCACGGCGTGGATGACCTTCTTGCACGGTAGCTCATACGCGTTGGTGATCTTGGCTGAGCCCGTCTCGCATCCGTTCAGCCTGCGGCACTCGGCCAGCAAACCTGGGCCGGCGGCGCGGTGGATAGCGCCATCTACGCCACCGCCTCCGAGCAGCGACCTGTTCGCTGCGTTGACGATGGCGTCTACCGCGAGAGCGGTAATGTCCCCGCGGAACAGGCCCACGCGGTCGTTGAGGGGCTTGGAGGGTGTCGGTATCTTGCTTGGGCCGGACAAGGTAATGGGGAGCTTGGCGCCGGCCGGTGCGGCCGAGAGCTTGTTGAGCTTGTAGAGAAGGGAGAGGGTTGGGATGTCGGCAGCTTCGATGACCGTCATTTTGGCGAGATGGCGGGGTGACGTATACGGTTCGCTTGATGATTGGAGTTAAGAGGGGGGTGTTCTGGGGGCAGCGTAGGGCGATGTTAAATGCGCAAGAAATGCCTCAAATCCAGCTGCTTTGAGTTATTTCCTGAGATCTGTTACGAGTGCGCGAGAATCGGGATAACTGGAGATTTTGGGAATGTGAAGTTTCAACATGACAATGCGCTCATATGACGGAAGCGGGGTGCTGTCAGAGCTTACAAGTAGCAATTATCGATAAGGCTGATGGCGGGGTTAAACAAGCTTGATGCGCCTACAGAAATGGGCTGCTTATCCTGCTTTGTATAGGTCGCTGTGGGGAGGAACAAGATGCTTCTTTGTTCTTAGCACTTGAGCTACATCAATGTGTTCTTAGTTTAGCCATCCGGTACAACGCGATCCATGGATGCGATGGGTCGTCGCTGGTTCCTGCGAGGCGGTGTCGTGGTAACAGGCAGCTTCTTGTGATGCACGAACAAATCTGAGATTGGCATTTTGGGCCATGGCATCCTTCGCTCTTCATTGTCTGCAAGGCGGCAAGCAAGCACGACTGCCGACTTGTAATTATCTCGTAGATTGCCGTTCTGCGTCACCCAGGTGGCTTCTTATCGAAGCTCTTATCTTATCGCGCCGTGTCGCGTGGGCCTTTTTGCATTGCCCCTCCAAGCCCCTCCCCCTCCAATTCCGTTCTTTTTGTCTGAGGCCCGACCATCGTTGACTCACCACCGGTGCTACATCAGTATCGCGAGAACCGCATCCACGTTTATATCTTAGCCTGTCTATTTTTCAGTTGGCGTTCTTCATCCCAGCGAGTGTCCCTACTATCCAAATCGAAGCCGACGTTAACCCTCCTTCCCTGAGCGTGGATCGCGAACAAAACTCAACCAATAAAAAACTGCAGAAACAGTAACCATGGCGGACGCCTTGACTGAGGCTACGGCCAAACTCCAGCTCGATGAGGAGACCGGGGAGATGGTCTCCAAGGGGGAGCTGAAGAAGAGAATGGCCAAGCGAGCGAAGAAGGCTATCAAAGAAAAGAGCAAGGAGGAAAAGAAGGGCCAGGAAGGCGAGGCTAGCAGTAAGCCTGCCCCCAAACCAAAGGAGAAGGCGGAGGACACACCAATGGACCCCCAGGCCATGTTCAAGCAGGGATTCTTGAACGAAGTCTTCAACGAGCGTCCCATGAAGCCCGTGGTAACACGGTTTCCCCCTGAGCCCAATGGCTATCTCCACATTGGCCACGCAAAGGCTATAGCGGTCAACTTTGGGTTTGCCAAGTACCACGGAGGTAAATGGTAAGTTAGCATTCCCGTCGCTCCTTCAAAGTCGCGTGGTCTAAAGGCTTGTCTTCACGTGTAGCTATCTGAGATTCGACGACACCAACCCCGAGGCCGAGGAAGAAAAGTACTTTACTGCTATTGAGGAGATGGTGCGCTGGCTTGGCTTCGAACCCTACAAGATCACATACTCGAGCGACAACTTTGGCAAACTATACGAGTTGGCAGAGAAGTTGATCACGATAGGGAAGGGCTATGTCTGTCACTGCGATGGTATGTCATATTCACCCCCTGCACTGGAGGCCCGTCTAACCATGCGGCTGTTCCAGACGACGAGATAAAACTCCAGCGCGGCGGTGAAAAGGGAGCCACCCCTCGGTACCGATGCAAGCATGCCGACCAGACAGTCGAGGAGAACCTCCAGAAATTCCGCGACATGCGCGATGGCAATTACAAGCCCCGCGAAGCCTTCTTGCGCATGAAGCAGGACATCACGGACGGCAACCCTCAGATGTGGGATCTTGCCGCGTACCGTGTTCTGGACAAGCCTCACCACCGGACCGGAGCAGACTGGAAGATCTACCCGACGTATGACTTCACACACTGTCTTTGCGACAGTTTCGAGGGCATTACACACTCGCTTTGCACCGTCGAGTTCGTCCTTAGCAGGGTGTCGTACGAATGGCTGAACAGAGAACTCGGCGTCTACGAGCCCATGCAGCGCGAGTATGGTAGGCTCAGCATCAGCGGCACGGTGCTGAGTAAGCGGAAACTCAAGGAGCTGGTGGACAAGAAGATCGTCCGAGACTGGGATGATCCGCGCCTGTACACTTTGATCGCAGTTCGCCGTCGCGGTGTGCCCCCAGGCGCCATCCTCGAGTTTGTCAACGAACTGGGCGTTACCACGTCCAACAGCATCATCCAGATAACAAGGTTTGAGCAGACAATACGGCGCTATCTCGAGCGCACCGTGCCTCGGTTGATGCTGGTGCTCGACCCATTGCCGGTGGTCATCGAGGATGCCGACGAGTTCGATGGCGCTGAGCTCACCGTTCCCTTTTCGCCCAAGAACCCCGCCATGGGAGACCACAAGATCAAGTTCACCAAGACTGTCTACATTGATCGCTCGGATTTCCGCGAGGTGGACAGCAAGGACTACTTCCGTCTGGCCCCTGGCAAGACGGTCGGCCTGCTCCAGGCGCCTTTCCCCATCAAGGCTACGAGCTTCACAACAGACGAAGCGACAGGCAAGGTCAAGGAGGTGCGCGCCGTCTTTGACCGTGAGACCAAGAAGCCCAAGACCTTCATCCAGTGGGTCGGCGCCGAAGGGTCTGGCTCTCGCAAGTGCGAGGTGCGCATCCACAACCCGCTGTTCAAGTCGGAGAACCCGGCTGCGGCGGAGGGCGGATACCTGAACGACCTCAACCCCGAGAGCGAGATCATTTACCCCGATGCTATGATTGAGTCTGGGTTTGAGGAGGTCAAGCGGCGAGCTCCCTGGCCCGAGGCGGCTGGCGAGGATAAGCTCGGCAAGGGTGGTCCGGAAAGCGTGCGGTTCCAGGCTATGCGCGTGGCTTATTTCGTAAGTTCCCCAAGGTGACGCGACTGTGGCTACAATTGCTGACGTTCTACGAATAGGCTATGGATTCGGACAGCACAGACGACAAGATTGTGCTAAACCGCATTGTCTCGCTGAAGGAAGACAAGGAGAAGAGTTAGGCAACTGTAAAAGCGTAAAGGGTGTAATGAAGGCGATGAATTTTGATGGTCTTTCAGCGGGTGCAGCGTATTAGCATAGATAGACCTGGGTTGCGAATTGGATTATTTCGTTATCGTGTATGCTCGTGCTCGTGCAGCCGACAATACGACGACTTGTCTATCGGCCCCGAGGAATTTCCCCATGATCCGAAAGTGGTCAGATGGGCTGACCCAGAGTTTAATCTTTTTGGGGGCTGTATCAGCCACTTGACGAATCGGGCCACATCTTTCCCCAGAACCTTAGTCTATGTTGTGAAAGGACCGTTTGATGCAAGGAGATTCATGCAAGGTCTGCAGGTATGTGTTGTGTGGGTGGTGTGTGCACAGCTCTAGTCCAGCCTCCAGACACTGTGGTTGCGACCGCGACACCCCTGACTCCTAATATCTGGAACGTGGTTTTGCTTTTGGGGGCGGGGGACGAGGGGTAATGGACCTTTCAAATAACAAGGCAAAAAGTTACGAACCTATTGAGCTCAGATGGAAGCATCACAGTGACAAAAAGCCCCATTTCACAAACGTCCTGCGGTTGGGAAGATTGAACGGTCGAAATGGGGTGGATGCTGGTTTGTGATGATGCACCGTCAGCGGCAGATGACACGGACCCCTCGCATCGCAACCAGATCTCACGATGGACGACGGGAGGTGCAGGGGTATGAGACACCACACACCACACACCACACACAACCATCATCCAGACACTCGTCCTGTCCCGTGTGGTCAAAGGTTAAGAGTTAGAAAGACGGGAAAGACGGTTGGTCAATTGGCAAATGCCGAACCACTGCACCAACCAGATACCAGTTATTACACCTACCGTACAGTGGTACAAAGGGATCCTTCTTGGCTAATTCCCCTGCAGCAACCCATACAGGAAGCACTGTAGGGCGAATGAAACTGGACGGTATCATCTCGGGCTGTGCCGCACCTTGACATCCAATCCATACTCACACCCACCCGACCCAGCCCTACCGTGCGCGGGGTCCTGGCCATCGTGGTCTACCTTAAGTAGGGTACTATACCTGGCCTTGTAAAGCTGGGATGGCACTTTCTTTTCGAGAGCTCTGCCACGACGATCGGAGGATCATTCATGGGATAATAACCTCACCGGTGTCTCATTCCTCACCTGTCTTGGTGCTAATTACCTGTCTTTGGTGCTGGCACCTGGACCTATCCTGGAGACTGGATCTCCCGTGTCCCATACTTGACAGCTTTTCTCTTTTTTGTCATCTTGGTCTAGATTTGATACTCTCCCCGGATTCCTGCCGCTTTTTTACATCTTTATACCTCCCTTTCCCACTGTTTTCCGATCGGGCCAACAACTTCTTCCCCACTTCTCTCATTGACTTGAACCGACCGACTTCACACACACAACGTAACGCAGGAACAGGAGAGCACTGACAATGTCGACAACACTCACCTGAACGCAACGCAAAAAACCTAGAACCCAACCGGCCGCAGGCAGCAATTTATTTATGTCTTACCAGGAATACGCACAGCTGGGAAGGCGCAACAATGTTGCTGCTGCTGGCTCCCAACCATCACCATCCGGGATCGCCAGTAGTAATAGTGAGAGAAGATTAGAGAGGCAGCTGTACCTCTCAACGTCCTCCTTCAGCGTGCCCCGTCGCGCTCACCTCCACTCTTCATCTTCCAGCACGTCAACCGACAGCACGTTGAGTCCGTCAAATTCCGCTTCGCAGAAGAACGGCAACGTAACGCCCACAAGCCCATGGAGTACCACCGGTGATCCATACCGACCCACACTGAGACAGCTGAAGCTGCTAGAGGCTGAGTTGGGCAAGGGAGCAGGCGAGAAAAGACCGACTCTGGTTGATGTTGACCTGCCCTGGCGACCGTTCTGCCTCCAGCGAAAGGTGTTGGTATCGTTCGTGGTGATACTCGCGGCGTTGGTGGTTCTTCTGGAGGCGCTGTGGGAGTATTCTGTCCATCATGCCGGGTTACCGACACACAAGGTGGGGTATTATTTATGGAGGTTAGGCCCGACAGCAGTGCTCTGTGTGTTGGCTGGGGCTTGGGGGCGGGTGGATTATCAGGCCAAGCTTAGCGCTCCTTGGATACGTCTATCGAAAGGGGCCGGGGATGCAGAACACGTGCTATTGTTGGATTATGTCAGTGTGTGGAGGGTAGTGTCGGTGGTTAAGGCGGCCAAAAATAGGGACTGGGTGGTGGTGTGTACGGCCAGCGTGATGGTGCTGTTGCAGCTGCTGGTGGTGACTTCGACTGGCTTGGTATCGTTGGCCGTGGTGGATAGGCTTGGGGAGGGTATACCCATCGCGTTGGAGACGGAGTTCATGGACAATGCGACAGGGTTGGACAGTGGAGGGGCCCTGGCGTTTTATGGCATGGTTGGGTTGGTGCAGGATAATGTCACCCTTCCGGACGGGGTGTCGAGCACATACGCTTATCAGCAGTTCAGTCTGGGGAGCAAGCTGCCCCCGGAGAGTACGGTACGGGCGACTGTGGATGGGTTCACTGCTGGGTTGGACTGCGAGACTGCGACTTTGGGAGTTGCTGTTGCTGGTGTTCAGTATAGCAGTCAGAACCAGGGGGTGCAGTTTAACACGACAGTTAGCGCTGCCGGATGCAACGTCACCTTGCCCATCTCTAGCACGCAATTTCTTGGCAACAGCAGTGGGACACGCGGCTTTGCTCGCTTGGGACAGGGTAGTTGTGGAAGCTCGACAAACGCAGACGATCAACGGCTGGTTGTGGTGTTTGGGACGGCAACTATCGACACTGCCTCGCTTCCCAATACAACCAGCAGCTTGTCGCCGCTTGGCAGCAGCAGTCCGGTAAACGGCAGCATCCCGCAATCGGTACAGCTCCTCTGCAGACCTGTCTACAATATCAGCTCAGTGGAAGTCGTGAAGAGCAGCGATGGTACCCTCCTTAGCATCACCCCCATGCGAGGGCAGAGCAGAAACTTGAGTAATGTCCAGCCGTGGGACATAGCTCAGGCGTTCTTCAAGTCGTACGACAACGAACTCGCAAACACGTACACGGATACCACACCATCATTTTACCAGCCTCAGGCTGTCGATGTGGATGCAGCCATGTACCTGGCTCTCAATCTGGGACTCACTTCGAACGCCGGAAACCCAGTACCCCTTGAATCTCTGCTCAACGCAACCACATTGGAAAGGCTGGTCAATGCATACTTTCAGCAGTACACCGCTCTACTCGCGTCAGCCTCCCTAACCCAGCGGACTACCACCCCTGCAACTGGGACAGCTGATGTGGTAGGCGAGGAGCGGTTGCTCGTGAGCTCATTCGCAACACAGCTTATAGCCGCCTTACTGGGATTGTCTACCATCCTCGCCATTGTAGCATTTCTGCTTGTTCCCCGGAAAGGGCTCCTGCCTCGAGACCCAGGAACGATAATGGACACAGCTGCTCTTATCGCCAACAGCCGCGGCCTTCTCCAATCACTCCGTGGTACTGGAGGAGGAGACATGTCTGTGATCCGGGACCGACTTCGAGGGTCAGAGTATTATACGGGAGTGGAGGCTTACGAGCGGACTTCTGATTCTGGTTCAGGGTACTTCAAGATCTTCGGCGGCGCTCCTCAAGCCAGCCCTGACTTCGTCGAGCAGACTGAAAACTTCCCTTACCCCAGCTTTCTGCACCCCTTACAACGCCTAGCGGGGCTGGTGGTTGTTATTGGTTTGATCGTCACCCTAGATCTAACCCTGCAGTATTCCGGACGAAACGGAGGACTGGCGGATGCAGACGATTACGATGAGAATGGGGCAACGTACAAGCATTTGCTATGGACCATCGTCCCTACTCTCGTGCTCGGGCTACTCGCGCTGTACCTTATAGCGACAGACTTTTCGATCAGGGTACTAGCGCCATATACGACGCTTCGAACGGGCGCAAGCTTTGAACAGTCCATGAGCCTCAACCTTGTTGATAAGGCCACGCCAGTGGTTCTCTACCAGTCCTTGTTCAGGGTGCGCAATCTGGCCGTTGCCGGTGCAAGCGCTGCTGTTCTTCTGGCGTCTTTGTCGCTTGTCCTTGGGTCGACCTTGTTCTCAGCAGTCACGATACCAGCTACTGCTTCTTGTCAGGTGCTCAGTCAGGACTTTTTCGCCAACAGCAAAGGGGCACCTGACCAAAACGGCACGGTCTTGGCTTCACTGGTACTGGACGCAAACACAACATATCCGCCATTTACCTACCGAGACCTGTCATTCCCTACTCTCGCTCTAGCGAGCGTACCGGATGACTATGATGACATGGAAATGGGCTTACCTGATGGTCTTATCGTCACTGCCACAGTTCCAGCTGTCAGGCCGGCGCTGGCATGTCGGATGTTTAACCCGACCGAGATCAGCACCAGCATGGGTTCATCACTGCAGATTACCCTAGCAGGCGAAGCGAACGTTATCAACATTACTATGATGCAGCAAAATCTGGGCAACTCCAATGATACAACCATTACTGACCAAGGGTTCTTTGGGAAGGGGGTATACAGCCCCATTCCAAACGGCAACACTACCATCTCGCATTGGGTCTGGGTTTGGGGACAGTTCGAGCCCAATGGCACAGCATCAGCCGTATCAGCACTCGCGTGCAACGAGACGCTGGAACAAGTGAACGCAACTATCAACTTCAGGGGTCCCGCCCTAAACATCAGTCCCGATCAACCCCCTGTCCCTGACGAGACAACAGTGACCCCTTACCCAGTCACCCTCCCAGATCTGAGTTATAACAACCTCGCCGCCGTTCAACCCTCCAACCGCCTGGACCCCTTTTTCGGACTGCTCATTTCTTCCCGATACGGCATCCCGCTATCCTCCCTCAGCTCCACCGTCCCCAGTATTGCGCAAGAGGTGATGGACGCCATAGTGTTCCAGCACAAAATCATCCGCACCCAGGTGGTCTCTGCATCCTCCCGTCAACCCACCTCAGATCCCACCGTATATCCAGCAACATTGACAGTCACCGACCTCGACAGCGGTGCACAGAGACGGGTAGTCCAAGACCAGATCACCACCCGAGTATTACAAGCCCTGTTAGCATCCATCCTGGTGTCAACGCTGACATCATGGCTCACCCACCCCAAGCCAAACACTGTCCTCCCCCGCCCTCCCACATCCATCGCATCTCTAGCCAGCTATCTCGCAGACGGGAATGTCTTTGGTCTGCTCGGTCGTGGAGCGGAGTGGCAGACCAACGACGGAGTATACAGCTATTTTAAAGACGGTCTGCACGTCACCATGGGCTTTCGGTTGGACTGGCAGCAAGTAAGAAGACGTCGTCGGGATCAAGCGTTGTTAAGCACGGGTTTGGAGAGGGAGGTGTTTGGAATCTCCGCTATACGGACGGGGGGGTGGGGAGGGGGCGAGAATGTCGGATTGGGACTGCAGGCTAGGGTGGGATTGGGGCATAGATCGCATGTTAGAGATTGGGGGTGGCGGACATAATAGCACACTCCATCTCACCTCACACTTTACGTATGGATACCGCACACTGACATAGCATTTGATCGTTGCGCGTTGTTTTTACCTTTGTATAAAGATTGATGATGACACATGGTTCATTATTATCATGAGGAATCGTGAGAACTACTTATCTACCAAACACACCCAACAAAGAACAAAGAAGGAAAAGAACAGAGGGCGGGAAATGCTCGGGGCAGACCATACAAAGGAAACCCAGTCATCATCATCATCATCAAAACAACACATCAAGGCTAGGTAGGGGTCAAGCCCACATCAAGATCCGCCACCTCCACCCGCGCAGCATCTCGAGGTCCTTCTCGTCGATCTCCTCCCGTCCTTCCTCCACCTTGGCACTGAGCCTCTTCAGCCGCTTGTGCACGGTACGGGCGACCCGGAGCGTGACCTCGTTCTGGAACACGTACAGGACCGCAAACACGAAGAACGCGACCGTGGCGAGTCCCGGCCGGCGGGTGTACCCCATGATGCGCGCGATGAGGTTCTTGCTCTTCCTGAACGCGTACTCTGTATTGTTGCTCGATCCATCATCGTTCTTCTCGCCTCTGGGTTTCCGGAAGATGGCTTTAATCGCTGGTATAAACGTCGCTCTGTCCGCCGCTTCATGTCAGTCTTTCTCTTTCGATCACCCTATGCTCAAGAAGAAGAAGAAGAAGCAGCAGCAGGTGTAAATTGGGGGAAAGCAAGGTAAACGGGCTTACATAGCACCCCCAAAAATAAACCGCCTCCACCTGTGCGACTCCGCGTCCTTGACCAGCTCAGATACATCCTTTCGTAGGGCCCTCAGATCTCCAAGGACAGTGCTGGCTTGGATCCTCAAACGCTCCTCGATGCCGACTTCGTCTGTCTTGTATCTCCGTCGCTGCATGGACATGTACTCCCGCAGGGCGAATTCAGTGGTGGATTTACTGTCTTGCAGATCCCGCTTGCCCGAGTTCGTTGTGGTTGTGGACACGGGCAGAGACGTGGTGCTCATAGCGGCGGGCCCGGACATCTGCTCTAGCGGACCCTGAGAATTTGGGGGCGGCGGGAAGGAGTGGGTGCCGTTCGGGGGAGGCGCGAATGACACGGTTGACCCGGCTGCTTGTCCGGGAGCTCCTGGGGGCGGGGCGCCGTAGGAGAGGCCGGTTGAGATTGGTGGGCGGTTATATCTAGGACCAGCAGAGTTCGGGTCGGAGGGTCGGTATGAGGCGCCAGAGTTGTCGGGAGGGCGGTTGTATGAGGCGGTGGAGTTTGGGTCTGAAGGTCGGTATGACGGCCCAGAATTTGCCTCTGGAGGCCTGTCATAAGGGGACGTGGAGTTGGGGTCCGGGCGATTGTAGGAAAGCCCCGTGTTCGGGTCGGGCGCTCCATACGCGGGACGGTCCGAGTTGGATTGCGAGGGTCTGTACGACGACCCATTGCTAGCATCCGCTGGCCCGTATGGAGGACCAGAAGCGGACTGCGGAGGACGCTGATACGACGGCGTCGGCGGGGAATTGGCACGGTTTGTCGCCGGTGGTCCGCTGTAAGACGGCGTCTTGCTGACTTTGGAGGGCGGAGCGGATGTCATTGTTGCCGACTGCGACTGCATTGCGGTGCGACTGCGGGTTCAACGGTGACGTCAATTGAATGTGTAAGTGATAAGCCGATTCAGGCTGGACACCGCGATTTGTTCGTCCCAAAACTGGGAGAAAATGGGTGGGAGAAAATGGGAGAGATGATAGCAGATGTGCAAGGCCCACGAGCTGTTTGTGGCAGCAAGTTCAATGCAACAGCCAGCTCATGCCGTCGGGGAGAGGCATTTCCCTGGGAGTTCGGGGGGCTGGGGTTGGGATCGATATGGCAGCATTTGCGGGGCAGAAGCTCCCACGTGGGGCCAGCTGAGACAGCTCGGGCCCAAGTTCCAGTGGAAGCTCCCGAGCTCCTGCGGGTCAGCGGTAAACAGCGGGTCTCATCGCCTTAAGAATACCACCTCAAACGTATGACGGAATTGATGACGGCAACCGATTGAGTGCGGATGCTGGAGAACGCAAGCTTGGCAAGCACTGGAAATGAGAAAATGTGGCGTGCCTTTCTTCACCGTTTTGACTCATTAAATCTTCGGTTTAATAGCACTGGTGAAACGCAAGGCAGACTGCAAGTCGGCCAGCCAGGAATGGAAAGGCCATTGACGGGTTGTAAGCCACTGAGGTTCTGCACTCTCGAGCAAACAGCAAGAGCAGCCGAAATGCCTGATCTTTCAGCGCATACACGAATTGACCAACGAGCGCATCCAAAGACTTGAGTCACTGTTGCCTAAGGATTTGCTGCTGGTGACTACATTTATTGTGCGGATGAGGGGCACCTGCACAGCCATTGGTGGAGGCCGCCGTTAAATTGGTGGCGGTCGCTGCCCGTCTGTGGTGCCTGGACGTTGTGTTACGAATCACCAACCCAGTTCAAGTGAACAGGCCGCTCAATTCTACTCAGAAAAAAGCCCATCGACCGTGATTGGTTTGTTTCGATGCTAGGCACCTTTACTGATCCTTCGACGCGAGATGCCCCCGCATTCATTGTACGTCAGCGCGGGCGAGTAACCTGGGCTCTCGGTTCTCAGCCGTCGGTATAAGTACGCCTGCCGTTCCACATGCTGCCGGCTTTCTTTCTTGCAACCCATCTCCATCAATCTTTTCTGAGCAGACAGCATCTACTCTTGCTGACTGCCCTTTTCATCGCCATCTTGCTCACGCATTCCATATAAGTACGACATGACACCCGCCCGCTATGGATACTACTCACAAACAGGAGTTCCATGTCCGCAGCCTCTCAACCCGCTCAGTCACTCTCTTTCCCACCCGAGCTCAGGTCGTTCGAGAGATTAAGGATGTTGTCCTCAAGGTATGCCGCCCGACTTGCTCACATCACTTTATCTTGACATCAGTGGCTGACGTGCATCTAGCCAGGCGCAAACGAGATCACCGTGGTGGGATTAACTCCTACCGCTGACGAGCACTCCATCAAGGTCGAGGGCACTGGCTCCGCAATCATCACCGACATCACTGTCGAGCTACTGCCGAACCGTGACATCTTCCAGGAGATCTACCCCGACTCTGAGGACTCTGAGAAGGATCAGTCCGAGGACGAGGAAGACGACGACAGATTTGAGGAGAGTAACGAAGCTCTGGAGGATGTGCGAGAGACACTCACAGCTCTGCGCGACGAGGAGAAGTGCGCAAAGGAAGCCATTGCCAGCGCCGAGAGCCGACTCAAGATCCTCGATGCCTACGGCAAGTCCCTGGACAAGAAACGGGGTATTGACATCGAGACCGGAGTCGAGACGTATCGCAAGGAGCGAGAAAAAGTTTTCAAGGATCGCCTGGACGGCACTGTTCGTGTGCGAAATATTAACATTGAGATAGAGAAGTTGGCCAAGGAGGAAGGGCGGCTTCTCCAGCTGAGCTTGAAGAAGAGATCCAAAGAAATCAAGGCCAAGGAGAAGGTTCAGAAAGCCAAGAACAAGGAGAAGGAGAAGGAACGTCGGCGTGAGGCAGAGCGGCTCAAGGAAAAGGCACGCATCCGCAAGGAGCGCGAGAACTTTTGGGCCAAGTCTTGCTACAGCCTTCGCATCTCTCTCGATGCCGCCGGTTTCACGCCGAGCTCGTCCCGACGGAGCTCAATTACCAGTGTCACCGAACTTGTCAAGGCTGGTCCCGAGAAGGAGCCCTCTGAGGACTCGGCAGCAGGCTACACGTGCGATCTGTCCATCTCATATGTCACGTCGTCGGCATTCTGGTCGCCGAGCTACGACTTGGCCCTGTCGACGACAACGAGCACAGCCATGCTCTGCTTCGATGCTCAGCTGACCAACATGACCTCGGAGACGTGGTCGAACTGCAAGGTCATCCTGAGCACTTCTCAGACCACCTTCTCCGGCCTCCAGGACGCCATACCCACGCTCGTCCCGTGGCGCGTGAAGCTGGCGGGCAAGGGGAGCGGGGCACTCGGCGACGACATCATCAACAGCCGCGAGGAGCGGGACCAGCAGGGCGACTGGTTCGCCTCGCAGAACAACTGGCACGCCCAGAAGCCACGGGCTGAGCTCTTTGGCGTCAACAATAAAAAAGGTAGCCAACGTAGTGCAATTGATGCTTATTCCCGGCCGGCACTGTTGGGGCACGCTCCAGCAGCGCAGTCCATCCCGCCGGCTCCCATGGCTGCGTTTGGCGGCACTCAGAATCTCGCCGCGCCAGGTATGAATACCGGGTGTTCCCTGTTCTCCGCGAAGAAGCCACTCACTAATGCGGGTTTATTCGCAGGTGGCGGAGGGTTTGGTGCGCCTGCAGCGCAACCTATAGCACATCAATTCTCGCAGCGGCTTATGGGTACTACCACCTCTGGTGGCCTCTTTAGCAGCAGCAGCTCCAATGCTAACCTAGCATCAGTTGAGCCAATGGCGATCACCGATAGAGACAGAGCGCGGGAACGAGGGCAGACTTGGGCGCATAAAAAGCGTGCTAGCCCCGGCAAACTTGAAGAAGATGACGAAGACGAAGCCGTTGATGGCGCTACCATTCTGGAACCCACGCCGGAGCTGTCTTTCCAGGAATCTTCCTTTGAAGAGACTGGTCTCACGGCAACCTATGACCTGCCGACGCTAAAGACGCTCAAACCAAGTTCCACTGCATCCAAGCAGCGCGTCGCACGGATTTCGTTCACGAACGTCGTCTTCTCCCGGACTGTGGTGGCCAAGTACAAGCCCGTGGCATATCTGAAGGCTAGAATCCGCAACACCAGCAAACTCACCCTCCTCAAGGGGCCGACTGGACTTACCCTGGACGGCACGTTTATGGGCCGATCTACCCTGCCGAGATGCAGCGCGGGAGATACATTCACCATGACTCTGGGTGTTGATCCGGCGATCAAGGTGTCATACCCCAAGCCGGATGTGAAGAGGAGCACGACGGGTGTGTTTACCAAGGGTGACAACTCGGTCTACACACGGACGGTGACATTGGTGAATACCCGTGCAGCCGCGGGACAGAAGCCGGTCAATATCACAGTTCTGGACCAGGTACCGGTCTCGGAGGATGAAAAGCTGAGGATTGACATTCTTCATCCCAAGTTCACCGGCATTGGCGGCGGTGTGTCTGCGGGAGTACCGGGTAAGGATGCAAAGGAGGACAAGGACTGGGGCAAAGCGGTAGCTACGCTGAAAAAGGCTGGGGAGATTACCTGGGATGTGTCACTCAATGGTGGAAGAAGTGTCAAGTTGATGCTGGAGTACGAGGTTGCACTGCCTGTCGGGGAGAGGGTTGTGCAGTGCTCTTGACTTGGCAAGGTTTGGAATTAGTTAGAAGCGTTGAGTTCTTGCTGGCCGGTTGTGTGAGGTTCCAGGAATTATATGGAGGAGAGACAGGTTGAACGGCTGGGAGGATTACGGACGAGGTCAAGGTTGGTACATTCGAAAGGTACTAAGTAACTAGCCTTACATACTTCAATCGGGAGATAGATAGAAAACGAGAACATTTCGCTCGTGACTCTGTTCTGGATTGTGTATACGGTAGGTACTTGATGAAACGTTGTATTTGAAACAGACAAACAACCCGACCTCCGCAAAACGCAGAACCCGAAGGCTTTTGAAATGGCCGAGTTTGAGCACCTGCCTATTTCGTGCTCTGGAGCCAAACCAATGGTGCTGATACGAAAGTGGGGTTTTGATGGAGAAGTCAATGAATCCTTTGACAGTTCAGCTTGCTTCCCCGCCGACTTCGCTCTTGCTGACAGCAACATTGATGATTCTTGGTTTCATCTCCTACATCCGTTCTGTCAATCATTTTTATTTTCTCAAGTCTGGATATCCTCAACATAGTTATTTGAGCCCAAAGACACCATGTATAACCCAAAGATAGGCGACTCCCTCAACACGCTCGACACGCCGTCGATGATCGTGGACCTAGATCAGATGGAGGAAAACATTTCCAAAATGATGAGCCTCCTCCTGCCTACGGGTATTGATATTCGGCCGCATTTGAAGACGACAAAGAGTCCCATCCTCGCGGCAAAGCTGATTGCGGCTGGATGCAAGGGCGGCTGCGTAGCAAAGTTGTCCGAGGCGGAGGTGATGGTGGACGCAGGGATCGACGACATTTTCATCACTTGTGAGATCGTCGGTCCTCCCAAAGTCGCCCGTCTGGTTGCGCTCTTCCAACGCGCCCCTCTTTTGAGGGTAGTGGTGGACAGTCTCGATGGAGCAACCGCCATTGACTCCGCTCTTCAATCTGCTGGCCTTACCGGCCTGCAGGTTTTGTTGGATGTGAATGTCGGACAGAACCGCACTGGCGTCCCCCCCTTGAGCCATACCCTGGAACTCGCCCGGGATATCGCCCGCCTCAAGAATCTGAAGATTATTGGAATTCACGGTTATGAGGGCCATCTGCAGCATGTACACTCGCGCGCAGAACGCGAGACGAACTGCCGAGAGGCAATGTCTAAACTGGCGGGGACGGCAGATCTGTTGAGGGAGCACGGATTTGATATCCGTGTCGTTACGACCGGCGGCACAGGGACGGCAGAGTTCTGTGCAACCTGCCCTGGAATCACCGAGGTGCAGCCGGGGAGCTTCATCTTCATGGACACCGACTACCGCAACGCGCTGGCTGACGGGCAGAGGGTTGGGTTTAGCAACAGCCTGACGATTCTCTGCACGGTCATCTCCCACCCGGAGCCGAAACGGGTGGTGATCGACGCGGGATTGAAGTCGTTAACGACCGACAGCGGGTATTCTGAACCGAAGGGTCTGCCTGGGGTGAGGTACCAAGATGAAGGGGATGAACACGGCTCTCTCATATGGACGCACGATGGGTTTGACCTGAAGGTCGGGGACAGGGTGGAGATGATCCCGTCGCACATCGACCCGACGATCAACTTGCACGATGTATACCACGCGCACAGAAAGGGGGTGATTGAGGAGATATGGCCTGTTGCCACCCGTGGCAAAGTTCAGTGACCACTGCACACTTTGGAATTGGAAACCTGTGTTAATTAGGTAGCTAAAGCCTCTTTCAACACACTCCCGTCAATCAGATTTGCCAATGTATCCCGTGCCATGGCCGTCCGTCTGTCCGTCCTCGCAACCCATTGGTCTTCAGCAACCAACACATCCAGCAGATCGTCTGGCAGCGTCCCCGTGTTCCATCCGTGAACCGGCCAGACCTCCTCCAACACGGTAGTATCGACGTTGACCGCGGCAGATACCCGGGGATACACGCTCGCCGGGTCCTGTACAAACTTTTGCTCGGCTTTTATCAGCGCCTGCAAAAAACCGACAATCTCCTTCCGTTTGCTCGCATCCTGCAGCTTCTCCGCTGTCGAATGCAGGTTAAACACCTCTCGATACACAGTCCTGTTTTGGAAGATGACCACGTTCTCTTTGCCCAGGGCGTCGATAGCAAGCTGGACAGAAGGCTCCCACATCCCCACCGCATCGACCGTCCCGTGCTGGAGCATGTACGGGAACGTCCCCGCCCCGCACGGCGCGCCGCTGCAGATGTTTCCAGACACGACCGTGTAGTCCGTGTTTTTCAAGCCCGCGGAGGTGAGGAGTCTTTCCACGAAATACGCGGCCGACGTTCCCGGGAACGAACCGATCTTCTTACCCTTGAGATCTGCCAGCGCAGATATCCCAGATTTCTTGGCAGCCACCAGGCGGTAGTACACCTCCGCGACGGTGTATATGATGCGGAGGTTTTTGTGGTTTGCAAACTGGCGTAGTGCTTGGGTTTCCGCGTTCGCGGCCAGGTCGATGCTGGTGTCGGACACAATGTTGGCTACGCCGCCGTTGGTTATGGACACCGTGCCGGAGAAGTAATCTTTCGAGGCGATCAGCTCGGGGGTGTATTCGATCGTATTCAGAGCTGACGCGATTTTGAGGGCTGCAAACGCGGGGAGGGCCAGCGCGGTAAAAACCGCGGTGAGAAGGACTGTTCTCATGACGGCGGGGAATAAGGGAGGGGACAGGGAGGTGAGCTCCTTCAGACTGCAGCGCCAACAGCAGGAGGAGACGCGAGAAACCAGTTATCTATAAGCGGCAGCTCCCAAATACTGGGGAAGACAAACCAGGTGTGGACTGTGGTGCAGGTGTGTGTGCCGCTGACATCCGGAATATTAAAGCTTGTTTAAAAGCTTCCTTTCTTGGCTACACCCGTTAAACAGGTAAATATTGTAATCTAACATCGGTAAAGAAGCCGAGTCGACCAGTCGCGAAGCTGCCGAGTTGGCACTGCCAAGCTTTCGCGTGGGTCACCGAACGGAGTCTTGCCTGTCGGCGGTGCTACTTACTGTATCCAGTTGTTGGTAATATCAATCGTAAGCGAGATGCCAGATTTGGTTGTGAATCTATTCGTTCGTTATGAGATGTGTCGTAATTCGTTATAGAATGCGGGGGTAATCTATGCCACCGGTATATGTCCATTTGTCTGCATATAACACAAACTGGGCTGCGGGTTAATAAGCCGCGTCCAAGAAAAGAACAAGAGCGGAATACGGTGAGGTACATCTTTGACAAGAGGAAGTGATGCGTGAGCTGACTATGGACGGGATAGGCATCGATATAAAACATCGCACGCATCATTGTCCGACTACACTGTAGGCCTCATACAACCAACGACAGGCGTTCTCTCACTGTGCCACTGCCCAGCCCCCAGGGTTTTAGGGAAAACGACTATTCCCCAAGTGAAATCCGGCGGTAGACAGTCCCCTTCGGATCAACATACTCCATCGTCCCACAAAGGTTCCTGTTGTGCTTGATGAAAAATGCCGCGTCCCGCTGGGCGAGCTCGTCGGCCCGCGCCTGATACTCTTCCGGGCGCATTGGCGGGTCCTCTGGTTTGTTCTGCCCCAGGAGAATCCTGACATGTTTGATGCCTCTGAAGGTGTCGAAAAAGCATTTACTATTCCATCTGTTGTCAAAAGTGACGCGAGTTTGCCCCCAACGATGTCCATTATCCAGCACGTTCTGGATGCGGTAGAGTTGCGGGCCGTAATTTCTAATCAGACTCAGATCCTTCTGTATCGACAAATGCCAAATATACATGTCACTTGTGCAAAGGAAATCGCGATTAGGGCTGAAGTAGAAGAGGCGTCCAATAGGTCCCCTGTCCATCATGGGGACATAATGTCTCAGAGTGTATTCTCTAGACTCTCCGCAGATCTGAAGAGCAATTGGGAGAGGGCACTGCTCGAAAGGCGGGTTGTCTTTCCCGCCATGATGCCCAGTCTCAGCCATGAAGGTTGATAAGGGCCCCGCAAGCTGTCTGTGGATCTCTTTTCTGCCCCTCTATAATTCGACCTATGGAGTCTCTAGGTGGTGAGATGATGACTCGAGGCTCTGGCCAAGTTTCTCTCCAGATCATGGCGCGGATTTCAGCTGGAAGTTTCCCACCAAAGGGTGCGTCGCTGGTGCACGCATCGTTTACTGTCATCATTTGTTAAAAACAACGTCCCTACCAAGGGAGGACAAGACGGCGGAGTAACATACAGCTGCGCGGTTTGTCTGTATCCATCTGAATAGCTGTCAGCTACTGTGGTAAGCGGTCGCTGAGGATGGTGAAACAACACACAAGAAGGATGAATATGTACACTGGCTGGCCGATAGGACCCAGCCAAGAGGCTGATGATGTCTGGTGAGCCTGTCGAAGAAGAAGAGAAGAGAATCCTCCCCGCACCAAAATCCCGCAAAATATCGTCATGTACCCCTGGTCCGTGTGCCTGCCTCCAACAATGGTGACAGGAATGAAAACCGCAGCCCGAATTCATGCTAATAGAAGGTTAGCACGAGGACTCTCGCATAAAGAACTACTAAAACGACCACGGCGTGACCGACATTAACAGTGTTAATGTTGGATGGAGCGCCTGGAAAGTGTGTATGGGAGCACGTGTAGGAGCACGTGTAGGAGCACGTGACATCCGCAGCTCGCAGGCTCCGCTCTAAGACGGTGGCTTCTAGCCATATAATCACACATACCATATAAAACTTTTGTCGAGATGAGAAAATAAGCCTTCGTAAGGCTTAAAATATACCTAAAAATTAACGAGGACACAGATGAATATTCTTTACTGATCGATCTGGATGCATCTGAATTTCGGAGCAACTATCGTGGGCATACATCCCTCGCTACTGCTACATAATACGTAGAGAACACCGAGGTTATGCTGTGATACGATTGTGTGTTCTAACAATTCGAAATCGGCCGAGTCCTTCTCCGTCCCGGCCTATAAGAGGTTCCCGGAGATCTACTAAGGCAAACTGCATCCCTTGTTCCTTTAGGAAAAGCTGCGTGCCAACTGGTTTATAAAAGGGTCTCTGTCGCCCGGGCTGGAGGACAAGTGCTCTTCTTCGAATATATCGACCTTTCATTCATTCTGCGATTAAGTATGGAGGCCAGCAATCTGAACTTCCTCAGCAAGAACGAACCAAGTATCTTTATAAACTGGTCGAGCTCTCCTCCTTCCCATGAAGCGGCAGTTGTTTATTACACAAACCACATCTTTGCACACTTTCCCTCATCCCAAGCCTGCCCTGACATAATCCGATGGATGTAGCATTCGCCAACAAGACGCCACTTTCCTTGAGAGTCCTTCGCCTCCCTAGCCACCAGGGGCACATTAGCCCCTTTGAAGAGCGCCACCGCATCCCCACGTTGAGCAGATGGAGGCGTAAGCCCGATGTATCCCTTTGATGTTCGAACAACCCGTCGATTCCGGACAAAGATATGGTTGGGATTCGATGTAAAATCTCCAATCCGCAGCAACCCTGAATAGTCACGCTTCGTCACCATCGCTCGAACAAAGAGCACAGTTAAGTTGTGTGGTGTTAGGAACAATATCCACGGCCACGCAGGCAACCCCCATTGTTGAAGAATCTTGGCGCCGTTCTTGGAGATCATGTCAAACCTCTGGAACTGCTTTTTCTGACTCTCAAAGTTCTCTTAGGTAACGTGACCGCCGAGAACAGTCTGCCAGTAGGCGTCCAGGCTATCTCCTCCGCCAACATAGCTAGTTTTTGAACGAGCGTTGGTGATTGCTTCCCATTCCAAACAGCGTTGTAGAAACTCTACCATGTCTTCCATACGCTTCTTGTACTGCTCGTATTGCAGGAATGTCCATGTGGTTGGTGGCCCTCGGTCTGCGATATCGCTCATTTCCTCGATGCTGTCGAAGACAAAGCCCTCGAGGCCCAGGGTACTGTCCTGGTCCCGGAATTCAATGTCCCCCACTGTTCTTGCACCGCCTGATGCCCGGAATGAGGGCTGATCCGGCAGCAAGCAACCTGGCCGATGGCGCGCCACCCAATCTGGGATCCAAGATAGCCAATCAGATCGCCCCTCTGGATTGCCGACAGGGCCGCTCAGAAGATTCAGGTTCTTAGATGTTCTGAGGAGGTTGACGGCCACTTTCTTGCATAAGCCTCTGTACACCGCTTCTGACTTTTGCTTCTTCATTTCTTCGTCCCACGATGAGTCCTGCTCTCCGTATTCGGCACTCTGCAGCCCCAGAGCTTGAAGCTCAGACTGGTCGACGAGGCCACAGAAGGCGTAGATTCTGTCAACCAGCACCGTGGCGTCGCAGTTGCTATTGCGAAGCAGGATGTCCAGGAAGCTTGATCGTCCATCCAATTCTCGTCGAAGCTTCTCGATAACAACCATGTGACTCGGGAGCGATACTCCGGCGAGAGGCCTGATGGGAATGGCTGAGGCAAAGTTTAGAGCGCGAAGCAGCTCGCTCCAGGGGATGGAATAGTTTCCGCAGACAAAGACATTCTTCGACAATGTCGCTTCTTGCACCACCCATGCGCGACTGAACCACTCCCTCTTGGTAAGGGCCATCAGCTCTTTCCAACATTGGCATATTGTCCATTTTACCCCAACGTCGTCTAGCCGAGCCATTGTTATGAAGCTTGGTTTGCGCTGACCACTCTCCAAGTCCCCGTGATCATTCTTTGAAATTTTGAGGCCATTTTCCAAGCTCTCCTGGTGATATGACACCCTGCAAAGCCAATAGGCAGCCATGAACGCCCTTTCAGTGAGGTTTGTTGGCTCACCAAGCCAAACAATCCCCTTTGAGCTCTTTCGATAGATATCTCCCATGAGCTGAATCTGATGAACCTTCTCTTCGGGACCGTCTTGTTTGATGCAGATGGCATCGGCCCAGAGGTATCTCGATTTCCCCCTGGTCTCGCGGAGCAGGTCAGAGGGATTTTTGATCTCCACTCCGTCACCCTTATTATTCACATCGATGAACGCTCCGTGGTCCTTGGAGATTGTTGTGTCTGTCTGGGGCGGATACCGCAGCGATTCGAGAGCGGTGTAGAGGTTTTTCCTGACTTGGATCTCATATTCGTTCAATTTTATCTTGGGATCGTCCTCGCACCGCGTTCCCCATGTATAAGAGAGTGCTTCGTAAGAGGGACAATCATCGAGGGTTTCCACGTGAATATAACATTGGATTTGCTCCTTGCCCTTTCCAGGACGCAGTTCAAGAAGGCGGATCTGCCCTTTCCCAAGAGGAGTACGGGGATCATCACGGGGAGCGGTATCCATCGGGTTGTCAATGTGAGCCAGGAAGTGGAGGAGTCAAATCGCAAATGTTAGAAATGGAGATCGGTTAGAGCTTTCAGGATTCAAGCGTACGTCGAGGAGCCTAAATCGTCCGGGCACAACAAAAGCCAGGTCCTCGGAGCCTGGTCTTGGTAGGGATGCCTCGAAATATGACATTGGGCTTTAGAACTCAACCTTATAAATGTTAGATTATGTAAGCAGCACGTTCTTCAACTCTTTTCTCTCTTTTCTTCCTGTCCGTCCCTATAATCCAACAGTTATGGGCCCAGTTCGCCTCAAGGCCGAATCCACCACCCACGCGACAACTCACTACTAAGTTGATTGGTTGGCAAAGGAACAACGGACAGCAGAACGACCAACAGGACTAGATTCAACAACGAAGGACTACCCCCCATTCAAACCCGACATGCCAATTCGTCCTATCATAGGCTTCATCGCTGCGGCCCAACAGCCGCCCAACCTGGATCTTCACAGCCTTCGCCACACGCGACAGCCGTGGTGCCAATCAAGGCGACATTCTCATGCCTTCTGAATCCAGGGTGCCATGCTGGCTGAGATATCTCTTAAGGTTATCCGAAGACCAGTAAGGCGCCAGGCAGAAGGGATGAAGAGAATTGGGTTCACCCTTCTGCGCCGGAGCCTCCGCAGCCAAGCTTGTGGAGGACCCTGTACTGGTCTCTGATCATGTCCCCGATATCTTGAATTCATAGAATGAAAGCGCTTGCTGGAGGCTTGAGAGGTCGATTGAAGGTCGTGACGAGGACAAAAAAGTAGGCGTGTGAAGGTATGCAAAAAGTATGTATGTAGGGGTAATAGAAGACCCTAACCCTGAGCACAGCTCTCGTTACGGGGTAAGTAATGCACAAAAAAAGGTCGCGCGACCGCCACATGGTTGCTCCATGGGAGCTCGGCGATCCCTTAAGACATAATTTTAACACGATATAGAACTTTACATGCTCTTTACCAAAAAGCCTATCAGACGTGGTTGTCACCCCCCCATACTTGATCAAGACGCCTGCAGCAGTCTCTCAAACGCCCCCTTTCTCGCCCTCCGCACCTCCATCTTTTTCTCCAGCATTTTCTTCAGTTCCGCCGCCTCCTTTTCTAATGCCCCCACCCTCTCCCGTTTCTCTTTCAATGCTTTATCCAAGACCTCCCCACACTGTTTTATTCCCAAATCCGCGTCGTTAATCTTCTGCTTGAACTCCGCAAGCGCGGCGTTGTCCTAGCTATCATATATGTAATCCCCTCGCAAATTTCGTGCCGGTATATGCACGTCCGGCAAGTCCAACCCCTCACCCTGCTGCTGCTCCTGTCTCGCCTGCAGGGTCTTCATCCGAACCTCGGTGAAACTGTACTCGGCCTGATCCAACATCCTCGCCAGCAGCGTGATTGTCTCCGTGTCGAAGTCGGGCCCGCCGTGCCAGTTCTCCCTGCTCGCCAGACGGAACGCCCTCGCCAGACGCTCCCGGGCGCGAGGGACCGCATTTTGCGTGACGTCCCCCAGCAAGCCGATGACCTTTTCCGTGGTGTCCGTCTCATCGTACACCTTCTGCTGCTGCTGGATCAGGGGGCACAGCGACGACGACTCATCCTCAGGGGCCCGGGCTAGGAATCTGTCGTAGAGCTCATCCAGATCCTGCCGGGCCTTGTCTCGCCCGGCCACGGCGTCTTCCAGTTCCTTTTGGCGTCCGACAGCTTCCGTCGTCTCGCGCCGCAACTGCGCGATGCGCTTGCGCGACCCGGAGAGGTCCTGGAGCAGGTCGAGATACGCCCCCTCCGCCTCCTGCGCCCTCTTTTCGAAGTCTGCCCCCCTGCCTACGACCGTATAGGCAAGCGATTTGACAGTCCCGGCGCCGCTGTGCCAGTGCTCATACGCCTTCGCGCGCTCGGGCAGTTGCCTTTCGAGCTCGGAAACACGTCCTTGTGTTGATGCGAGTTGGCTTTCCAAATCGGCCATGTGCTCGTTCTGCGTGTTCAAATCGCCCGGGGCTGCTGCGTCTGTCGAGGCGATGATGGCGAGGAGGGATTGGTGTTTGGTTGCTGCTGCGTCGAGTTCATCTTTTGTGAATGTCATGATTGTCGTCATCATCATCAACTATGTAACAATATTTTTGTGAAAGGAAAAAAGAATGCAGATTAATAGCTGTGAAAAGACAAGCTTGGTCCTGACCAGGAATTAAATACCCTAGATGTCACGGGACATACATACATACAAGTAACCAAGGAAGGCAGGCAGCGACTACTGCTACATCGCCACAACGCCAATCCTGGAGGGTTCATTTCATGGGCTACCTCAACGTCATAATTAGTTGCGGACCGGTAAGGTACTTAGCTTGCAGGTGTTCTAATCCGAGACCTCGGACTTCCAAAAAAAATGAGTGAGCTGCTGTAGGTGTAGCTCTGTGGCGCGGCTTGACTTGGACCCGCAAACATATTCTTTCAGCTAGCAGTCGAGGGAGAGAACGAGAACGAGAACGAGAGCGAAAGCGAGAGCGAGGGAGTGCGAGCATTAATAGGCACACGCCTTTCTCTACACAGCCACCTATACACAGAAGTGCAGATACGGTGACGGCGAGGATCTAGGTGCATTAAAGTGGGTTAGCTTTTTGGGTACAGAAGAGTATTACTTGGTTGAAGGGTCCTGTTATTCTGCCGACTCCACTTTTAGGTGCTAATTACAGAGATAGACGGTCCCTACACTATGCCGAGTCCCAACTCTATGTCCAAGGCAAACCTTGGGACGCGTTTTCAACAACTCATCTCTATTCTTTAAGTGCAACTACCTAACGTGTCCATGTGCGTGTGATTTAACGCCTAAATTTTAGAAAGAGATAAAAGCAAAAGCTCCCTGGCCAACAGTGCCACGACCCATTCCGTGACAGATGTCTCTAGCAAGACAAAATAGGAGCAGAGGATCCCTAAGCAGAATCCCAACAGAATCCCAATCCCATAGCCTTTAAAATCAATCTGCTGACCACATCGTCGACACCCCATCTCTCGAGACCGCTTTCTGGCTAGACTTTGCTGCTAGATGCCTAACCATTTCAGTGTCTCCCGTAACTTGGCGGCCGATGGCTCCTCGCTTTTGCTTTCGTTGACTCTAACGTCGTCATGCTTCGGATGGCCGCCGTGATCGTTACTGCTCATGGCACTGCCATCCCTTTGCTTTTGCTTTTTCTGCGAGCCTCTGCCACGCCGCCGCCGCTTGACATCCTTACCCTCCTTCTGCGCGTTCTTTAGCTCGTTCTGGTGCAAGGCCATGTCTTCAGCCTGCTTCGTCTCTTCGCTCTTCTTGTTGCTCTGATCGCCTGAAGTGCCCTTCTCGCTCAACCATCTGATAAGGGCAAGGAGCTCTTCCTGGATCTGCCCCAGGCCCGTTGCGACCGCCTCCTGGGTATAGTTACCCATCCCAGTGACATCTTCGCTGTGGTCGCGGCCCCCGTCCATGCTTTTCTCATCAGTTGTCGTGGTCTCGACTTTGACATCCTTGCCATTATCGTTGCTGTTAGGTTCAGTGACGCGGCCCTCAACATCCTCGGTCCGATTTCCGCCCTTCGACCCCTCAGCTTCCATCTTGAGCAGTCGATTGTAGTCCTCAAACATCTCCTTGACCTCCTCATCGCACATTTGCCAACACCCGGTAGGCGGGATTGGTTCAGTGCTCCTCCCGTAGGCGAGTGTGCTTTTATTGGTGGTATCTTGGCCCTCCTCGTGCTTGAGGATATACCGATTCGACAGGACCTTGAACCATCGTCCGTCCGCGCAGCTCTTGAATACCATACCCTCGCCCAGTTTGAGGTTCGCACGGGTGAGCAAGTCTTGGTGATCCCGTGCAATTTTTGGGATTGTGACGTAGCCCAGTACCGGAACATGTTTTAGCCCTTGCGCCCTCGCCCATGTCTCCACTGCTGTTGGAGGCCATCTCTTTTGCAGTTCTATGTCCCAGATCGAGAACACATAAAAGTGGTAGGTTCCTTTTGGGCATTGATGCCGGTTACCTTGGATATTCCAACCTACCAGCTCCCCTTGCACCGCTATGCTCTGCCCAAATGTTGATAATTTGGTGTGGAGGTCCTCTCTTAGGGCCGTGTCCCAGTAGTGGTTCTTCTGGACATTGTTAAGATCCAGATTCTTAGAGCAGACCCCAAACCGCCCTTTTGCGTATGCTGGACGGGACCCGCCTTTGAGAGGCAAACGGTTGAGATTGGCAAAGTATTTGGAAGAGTTTGCGACGAAGTAAACCGTCATGCTAGTTCCGTCCATCTTCATACTTTCCTGATACACCATTTCTCTGTACTTTGGCTTGATGAACAAATTGGGGCAGTTTTGCACACGTTCCATGTCAGTCTTGGGTATGAAATATGGGATCTTTCCGAGGGCGCCGCCTGGCCCTTTGTTGCCATTTTCGAACTTTCTGATGCCGAGTAAAGAAGAGTAATCGATCTGCCGTACACGCTTAAGGAAGCTCTGGGTGTCGTTTCCCGCCTCGTTTTGTATGCGGCGGATGTCAGACTGGATCTTGGGGAAGTCCTCAAGTTTGAAGATGTGACCTTGAGACAGAACTCTCGGTCCCCTTTCCCCATATGCAAAGGTTTGTGTCCGTGCCCGGTAGCCATTCTCACCATCGAAGACGACAGGATCTCCAGCCTCTGCAAATATTTCCTTGGTGGCGGGATCCGTGGCTGGCATAAACGAGTCAACCTCCACAAAGAGGACGAACTCGCCGACCCTGAAACCCTTGGACTTTTTGAGGAGGACCGTCCACCCTTCGATGGTATACAGGACGAGGTTCTTGCTGAAAAGGGTCCAGCCGTCGATCTTCCGGACTGTGGCTAACTTCCTCGGGGTGCTGATAGTGTTCCCGTTTAGTTTGGAAACGGAGATATGGCTGCTGTCATCCGTACAGGTCTGGTCGGGGTCGGTGGGAGAGACCTCTGGCGACATGGTGAGAACTCCAGGAGGAAGAAAGACAAGATATGTCTGCAAGTCTCGAACATGAGTTAGTAAACCATGAACGGCTCTATGCGGCTGGCTTGGACAGGTGAAACAAAAGGTGTGCTGGTGTTGATGTGAAGGTGAGGAAACTGTACCTAGGTTTAGAGAAAGAGTTGCGAGGATCGGAGGATGGAGATACGGGAAGAGGGACCGGTGGCAGGAAACCTAGGAAGTTGAAATGAGAAATATGTGAGTAAAGGACGTTCGAAGAGGACAAGGTAAGCTTAAATGAACGGGTTCACATGTGTTCTGCGACGAGCAAGGAGTGAATGATGTATTGAGATGACGGAAGACACCTGGGAAGGTTCTCTATGACATGTGCATCTGGGTCCTTCGATGTAGAGATTGTTACGCTGCCATGTGACCTGAGACTTGAGTAACCCAGTGGCCCGTCTGCGTTCGCCGTCGATGCGGAGCGCAGGAGAGAGAATACCGCCAATTCAAGAAGTGGAAAGGTGCCATCACCCTGCTGTGTGACGGGTAAAGGTTATGTGGCCGAGTGAGACTAAAGATGGAAAGTGACCGCCCCGCCCGAAGGCAAATTAAATACAAAGTTTAGTAGAGACGATCGTGCTTGCCGTTTCTTAGCCTTATCAATAGGGCAGGGGCGGATATGGTCGTCACTGTGCTTGTCTTCTCCAAACGTCATGGCACATACGTTGTTATCGGCACAGTTCAAATGACCCACTCCTTGTCACACCACCCTGGAGGCTAGCTATGCGGTTCGATCAACACAGGATCGATGCGGGAAACAGCTGACAGAGAAGGCTGCTAACATTTTAGTCGGAGCCCAGCTACGGCCTCTAAATATCACGGGCAGAGGGCAGGAAGTGAAACCAAATACCTAAGAATACAAAAGCTGCCAGTCAGCCGCCCCTTTCATCCATATTCCTTGACGCCAAAGTTCTAATCCTAGAACCCCTTAAACCCCAAGTCCCCTCCTGCGTACTCCCTCCCCTACATTAGCTAGATACTCATTAATCCTGGACAGGAAAGCCCGTACGTATGATCACACGTGCTGAGACAAAATACAGCCGTCAACTACCAGCGCAATGCTGATGTCCAAGATCAGGGCACAGGCGGGCGAGATGGTTGCTTCATCTCCTAAAGTGGCCGTAGGTCGTTCAGATGCAGATTCTTGGTCCACCGAGGGAGTTTTCTGTCACGTTCATACAAGAACCCACAATTGTTGCACAAGGACTAAGGAGGTGTTAGTCTTCAAGTAGGCACCATCGATTGCTTCGGAGAGGTTCACTTACCCTAGGTCCGTGTGGGCCATCACGGACTGCCCAGACACTGGTTCCCCAGACCCTGCAATGAGTGCAGCGCCACGTGGCCCGCTCATTTTCCGCCAGGGTGCCGCCTCCGCCGTAGCCGCCAGCAGGAGCAGCAGCACCCGCTCCACCGACATCCGGAGTGAAGCGACCCCCGCCAGGCGTCCCAGAACGGGCCAGCGGAGAGAGACTGCGGAATCGCCGCTTCTTCTTGCTACGCTCGCCACGACCCATCCGCTCTTCTTCCTGCTCGATAAGGCCGCCAAATCCAAAGCCGACCGGTACGCCGCCGGCCATGCCAGTGTTGCTGCTGAACCGAGCAGTTTCTCTTCGTAGCCGCCGGATTTGCCGCTCACGATCGCCCTCCCTTTTCTCGATCTCTTCTTTGCTGAGCGTCTCCAGTTTCGGCTCCCACTCATCAGCGAGGTGCTCTGGGTCGTGTCGCCATCCGGCCCCTTCACCCCCAGCAGTGGCAGCCGCGTCGTTGGGGAACTCGGCCCCTCCGGAACCTGCGCCAAATGCCCAGCCTGCGACCAAGCCGCCAGACTCACAGGCTTCCTTCTTCAGTCGCAGCACAGCCTCGTAGATGGCATGTGTCATGGCCGGCACCCACTCGCCAGCCAGCCCCAAGTCTGCGCACGTCTGCTTCGCAAAGGCCTCAGCAGTGCCCGGCGGATGTAACAGTGACCACTCGAACTTGTCTGTATAGACCTGCGAAGACAGGTTGATGTTCAGGTTGATGATGCAGCGATATGTGTCGTCGGGGCTGAAGTCGTCCGAGTCTGGCGGTATTGGTGTCGCTGCCGCCGTCACGTCTCCATTTGCAGTTTGCACCACTGCGGGCGTGCCTGGAGCAGGCGGTCTGGAGGGCGTCCCCGGCATGTTGCCGTTCCCCATCGGTGTGTCGGCCCTGCTAAGGACAGCTGTGTTCGGCGCAGGTGTTACGGAGCCCAGGCGATTTGTAGCAGCAGTCTTGGTAGCCTCCGGGGCACTTGGATGGCTGACATGAGAGTGGAAGAGGGGATGAAGCGCGACGCCGGCATACTCCTCCAACTGAGTCCGTATCTGCTTGCTGATCTCTGCAATCGCATGGGCTCTGTTGGGGAGGTCGAGGTCCTGAACCAGCGTTGTAGCGAACTGATCGGTCGTGATCAATGTCTCGTGCAGGTTCCAGAGAAACGTGTCTCGTAACCGGTAGGGCACCGTCATTTCTTGGGGCTTGAATAAGGGATGATTCGGGTCCGCGCCCTGGGGCGTCGGGAGAGAGGGATGAGGGACGAAAGCCGGAATGTCGAGGTCGATTCGTATTGGGATCAGGGTGAGAGGAAGACAAGCCTGCGCGTAGTTCTGCGCATCGGATCTCCCAGAGCGAAACTTGCCCATCCAGTCCCGCCAGATTCCTGGCAGTTCGACGGGCTCTGCCGTTTCCTTGCCCACCTTCTCGCTCGGGTCGACCTTGGCAGTGCTGTCGTCGCGGCGCAGGCTGCGCAGTCCTGTTGGGCGTCGCCGACTGTCATCGTCATCGTCATCGTCGTAGTCGTAGCCATCTTCTGCATAGTTGATGATGGTAGTGCCGCGTTTGGTTGTTCGCGAAAGCGGATTCGTGGGCTGGGAGCTGGGAAGAACAGGCGTGAGAAGCGAGTTGTTATACGTTCGCAGTCTCGGCGCATATGACGAGAGAATCGCCTGCTGCGATTGGGGTCGCGCTGCCATTTTCTGTGGAGTGATAGAAGATGAGCTCGTGTTGCAGCGCAGCTATTTCATGTCCGGTCGAGGAAGCGCACGCGCGGAGGGAAGCTGCTGGGATGGATATTCGCAACAGCAGGGCACGGCCGCGCGAGATTCTTTCGAGCGCGACAGTAGAAGTCCAGATTGAAAGGCCGCAACTATTATCACAACTCAAAAGTTATAGTGGGTCGTCAGTCACTGACGGAATGGCAGGCGCAATGCACAGAAGTTTTGGCTGGCCTGGAGCTGTAGACGGATGAACCGACACGACGTACTTTTTCTTTGTCGCTAGTCAAAACGCGACGCAGTTTGAGAACGAACCTGTCTTGAAATGGACTAGCGCAAGATAGCCATGCGGTCGTGCTTACGTAAGGTAACCTGGCGAAAGCTTGGGCTTGCGCGGGTACCTGTACCTACCAAACTAAGTTCAAAGCTGAAGACTCAGATGCACACCAGAATGTGCGGAAGAAAACGGTGGAGGTGAAAGACGCATTGAACAGACTGATGCTTGAACATGCTCTTGATTGTCTCGTGTGACCCGACCATTCCTAGCGTCTACGGAGTGAGCATTCACTAAAGTCATGTTCAGGTCGTCCGTGCCGTGCCGGAGATGATGTGCTCACCGAAGACTAACGCAAGGGACGGAGTCGCAACAAGGTTCGCGGAACTGCTGCAACCTGACTCTGCAGGACGGCAGCTGCACGCCAGGGCCCATTATTGGTATTTTGGAGTAGGACCGCATTGGTACACGACGACTCCCTCTTTCCATCTTTGGACGCCAGCATGCCCGGCATTGCCGCGCTTGCTGAAGCTCTGGATGACAGGCGTTGACAGCGCATCCGTTTCGGGGCCTTCCAGCTATAGGATCCCCGACCCGCGAATTCGGTCCCGGATGGAGGAGGCCCGAGCTGCTGGTTCTGCTTGTCCATCGTACTACAACCAGTTGCGGCTTTCCGCCACGCGCCGTGGCACACCGAAATTGTATGCAGAAGAAGGTATACTGTGATTCAACTGCTTGGCACCAGCCAATGGCAGCACGCATGGATATCAAGTGTCAAGCCAACGGCAGATGCGAATATGGAGCACTCGGCCCGCACAGCTCCTTCCTCAGGTAAAAGTAAAAACACATTGCTTGTTCGTGCCACTGCTTTCTCAGATCACGTCCTCCATTTCAAATGCATGTATCCTCTTGCCAGAACTGCGTTTAGTTTCCCGGCGGCTGCTCGTCACATTATTTTCATGACATGCCGCGCGACTACCTGTACGCCAACAATACCAAGGACACCAAAATGGAAGGAACCACTGATAGTGCTGCCAAGAAGCTGATGGCTGCAGATGTCCCCGGTAGGAAAAACGCAGACATGGAAGATGACAAGGCCAACGATAGCGTTGACGGGGGTGAGAAGCCGGACTGGGATTCACTTATCCTCAAAATGGCAAACCTCAACCCAACGCAAATGAATCATCCCAGCGAGGCCAGGTCTAATATAGACGCCGCCACTACGGTTGCCACTTCCACAAGCAACACTACGACGAACACATCCAAAACCCCAAATTCCGTCACCACCGTCATAACAACTGTCACTACGACTACTGTCACCACCAGCATTCCCCCAGATTCTATCATTGTTCCCGGTACTCATACTATCACGATTAACGGCAGTGATGATGACATGCGTGAGAGTGAGAGCGACATGCAGGAGAGTTCAGCAGAAGCCCTGGACGGAACCGAGGAAGATATAGTCAGCCCCGGAAGCGACTCCACTCTTCTGAGCAGCGCAGATGATGCTCCCGTCGCACAATCACCAGATCAAGCTCGCATGGAAGTTGACGAAAATGGCAATAGCGCGGCGTCATTTCTCGAGCACCTGCAGTCTCTCAGGGAGGTGGCCAAGAATCTCCAGGAATCTGGAATGGCTTCCAGAGTGGAGGAAACGCCAGATGTGGCACGTGTGAACCTGGCGAACACGTTGGAAAATATAGCCAAGGTGATCCGCCCGCCGCCAGACGCCATCATGAACTGGTTCTGCATTATGTGTCAGGTCTCTGCCGTGCGCTTGTTCCAGCACTGGGGAGTCTTTGACCTCATTCCCGTTGGCCGGGACGGCGGCATCTCGTATGCGGATCTCGCTGCTAAAGTTGACGCAGAGACATCTCTGCTCTGTACGTGTATTCCATTCTATGCTCATATATCTACATACTAACGTGATTAGATCGCGTGGCGTCCATGTTGACATCAACGGGCGTGCTGCAACACGTCCAACCCGACAAGCTCGCTCATACCCCCATCTCTCTGCTCCTGCGTGAGAACGAACCGATGGGCAGCATGTTCAAGGTGATGTACACCAACGTGCTCGAGACGTCCACCATTCTGCCTCAATACTTTGACACCCACGGCCGCAAGGAACCAGTCGACCTGAACCAGATCCCAGCCACCTTTTTAGAGGGCAAGCCGGAGCTGAGTTTCTTCGAGCTGCTCAACCAGGACCCCGCAAAGATGAAGAACTTCATGCGCGCCATGAGCATTACCAACCGCGGCCGCGTGCCCATCACGGGGATGTACCCCATGGACGATGTCATCCAGGCCGCCAATGCACAGGCGAGCCCCGCAGGGGCCCCAATCTGGGTCGACGTGGGCGGTGGAGGCGGACACACAGTCAAGACGTTTTGTCTCACCTACCCAGACCTCCCCGCGGAGCGGTGTGTGGTGCAGGATCTGCCGGAGGTGTGCAAGGCCGCAGCAGAGCAGGCCAAGGAAGATGAAGTCCTACAAAACGTGACTTGGGTCCCGATCGACTTTCACAAGGAGCCACCTATCGAGGGCGCGCTGATCTACTACCTCCGGCACATTGCACGAGATTACAGCGATGCCGTCCTCTTCAATATCCTCTTCAATATCCGTCAGGCAATGAAAAGACCCGACAGCAAGATACTCATTGCAGAGGGGCTAGCTCCTTCGACCCCGCCACTCCCGGTATATGCAGCCTTCAAGGACTATTCCATGATGGCTATCGGCGGCAAGGAGCGGTCCTTGGAAGGATTCAAGAGTGTCATCGAAGCTGCCGGGCTCGAGCTGTCTGCAGTGTACAAGGATCGAGACACGCCGCAGGCGATCATCGAGTGCTCGTTGCCTGAGCATATGTATTCAACAGGTGCTCAAGCTTTGTCGACGGGGGATCTGATGTGTAACATTCCGACGACGGATGTATCGTAACGGTGGTCATCTGCCAGTCAGTCAAGTCATGTGGTGCAGATGGGGGGATTGCGTGTCACTGTAAAGTTGATTGGAGGATTTTCTTTTTCTTCAATTTCGCGGTGGTGCAGTTTACAGTTTGCATTTCCATGAGGGGGGTGGGTGGTACACAGTATTTATATATCCTCGCTTTTCTCTCGCAGTTATGTACTCGTAAGTAAGTTAGAGAATGAAATGAACCATGTGTGTGTTGTAAAGGAACATGCACAAATGAATTTATATATACTCTGAAGTTGAGCAAAAGAAAACCCACTCCAATGCAAGTGAAACTATGTACAAACGAATCTCTTCAAACCCTCAACCTTCTATCTTTCATATATGCTCCCATACTATGCGATTTTAACAAATCCCACCCTCTACCAACGATCACGCTCAAGCTAAGCCACCCTCTCCATCCTCGCTACACTCAACTTAAGCAGGCTCCCCTCTTATCTGCCCATGCTGGGTCGCCTCTGGCTCGCTTACAGGCACTGGGAGTAATAGCTGTTGAGCTGGGTGCACGTGTAGGGGCTCTGGCAGGTGGTGGCGCCCGTCCAGCCGACGCCGCCGCACTGGGCGTAGTGGGCTGCGCCGCCAGTCGAGCTTCCGCCAGACGCAGAAGTGGTGGAGGTGGCGAGCTGGGTGGAGGTAGAGCTGGAGGTGGTGCCGCCACCGGTAGAGCCACCGCCGCCACCGACGACGCTGCTGAGACCGGCGACGGTGCTGTTGATGGGTCCGAAGCGGACGTTGGAGTAGATGACGTTGCTGTTGGGGACCTGAGACTCCAGGTCGGCGGGGACACCGGAGGTGGTGGCGCAGGTACCACGGGCAGTTCCCAGAGCGGTGCTGTTGGTCGGGTAGGTGGAATCAAGCCAGAGCATGTTGACGGCGTGGTCGTCCCACACGGACATGACCAACACCATGGGCTGCGCCAGAGCCTTGCCCATCTGCGCGAGACCGCCCTTGGCGTTGAAGTCGCCGACATCGCCGAACGCAGTCTTTTGCGCGTCGCACCACGACTGGGTGATGGAGTTGCCGGCAACACCGGCAATGTTGGACTGCGAGTTGGGGACGATCTTGCCGTTCTGCACGTAGAAGCGCTTGATCTCGGACAGGTTGCCGTCGGAGCCCTTGAGGAACTGGGTGACAACAGTGAACTTGCTGTTGGTGTCGATGGTCATGCCGGGGCCGTAGAAGGTGGTGTTGCCCATGCGGTAGCTGTTGAAGTCGCAGCCGTCGGGGTCGCACACGCCGGCGTACCGGTTAGTGGAGTAGGTGCCGCCGCACGCGTCGCCGGTGCACATGGTCTGGCCAATGTCGGTGCAAGGGTGGGGCGTGTAGGCGGCGCTCATCTTGTTGGCCTCCCAGATGTCCATCTCGGAGCAGCACGAGCCGTGGTTGCCCATGCCGGCGTTGGCGTCGTTGGTGGAAGCAGTCCAGCCGTCGATGTTGGCCTGGCCGTTGATGAACTTGAGGTCGCGCGGGCACTGCGAGTCGCAGTATCCGGTGCCGTACTTGGCACCGGCCTTGTTGCCCGAGTACTTGGACAGACCGCCGTCCGCGTCCATGGACACGAAGTACAGCGCGCCGTTCAGACCGCAGCCGAGGTTGGACACATCCACGTCGAAGGTGAACTCGTTGCCGAGGAGAGTGAAGGCTGCACAATGTCAGTGGCGAACAGATCAAATGACTGCAGAAAGGGAGCCTTACTCTGGTAGGCAGTGTCGGACGCCATCAGGTACATACGCGAACCGACGTTGGTCGAGTACTGGCCCTTGGTCACGAACTTGAGGTTCAGGGCATTGCCGCTGGTGCTGACACCGTACGTGTTCGCGTAGTCGGCACCGTCGACGCAGCACTGCGCGGCGCAGGTCGTGTCCGAGTTGCAAATGCTCGAATCCCAGAGATTGCCACTGTAGCAGTTGGTCGTGTTCGACAGAGCATGGGTCCACCGCCAGTTGGCGTCGATGGTGACGGAGCCGGTATTGCTGGTGCAGGCGCCGTTGCCAGTGCACGTGGACCATGTCATCGAGGGGTGAGTCTCAGCAGTGAGCGAGCATGCCTGCTGGGCGCGGGCAGCAGCCACAAGGGCAGCAAGAGCAGCGAACTTGGCATACATGGCGAAGATTCTGGGAGGTGAGCCTGGCTTGTCTTGGGAGAAGGCGTGCTTGGGATGGGAGGTGGGGAGATCAAGACACGGCGACGAGAGTCTGGATATCAAGAGTTATATACATGCCTTGAAGGTCTCACGGTCCCAGTTGGCGATCTTCTCCTTTTCGCCCCATCACCAAGCAACACACAGCCAAATGGAGCAGAAATGAACTTCGGCCCCACGGAGCATCCTTCATCCATGGCAAACAGCTTGGTCCAATCGCCACCGGACAGAGACTGCCCAGGCCAGGCCAAGGCTGGTCGTGAGCTGCCTCATGGTTGACGGCTCTCGGCCCGCTGGGCGTCCTTGAAGAAGATCCGGACTCTCCATCACCATGGCCCCCAAGAAGAATAGCGTTGCCTCCACGCCCACAACCCCAGGGACGAAAGGGAACGAAAGGGGCAGCGATAGCGACAAAATGGCAAATGCTGTGGACCGACGACGGAATGCGCCCGAAGGCTAGTCCCCAGATCCCCGTGCAGTGCAACCCCTCACCCCTCACGGCGGCTTTCTTGGGGAAGGAAAGCGCGCTGGTGCATGCCCAGTTGGAGAAGGGTGCATCTTTTTTCTCGATTTCTGGTCGTGAGACACCCTAAACGGTCCTAAGATGGCGAGTAGGGCCAGGAAGCGAGCGACGATGTCACGCCGCCGCCTGCTCTGATGCTGCACCTAAACGGAACATCCGTGGAGCCGAAGGACGAAATAAATTAAAGTTATCGAGGCGGGACAGGGTCGAGTGCCGCTCATTGGAGGGGTTTTCGTTCCTGGCTGGGGGTCGCACGGAGGCCATCCACCGAGTGCAACTAAGCCAACCAGATATTACTGGCCTCCTGACGATATCCCTGGGCGGCTGACTTGCCCTGTCCTGCCTGAGAGGCGTCCATCGTCCAGTCGTCTACTGCATTGCGAACTTCCATTTGACGGCTTTGTCGGTTTTGCTGTTGTCGACGAGGGCCTCATCTCGCACCGGGCGTTCCGAAAAGCCGTCCCGTTTGGTCCTATGGTCCTCCAAATCTCTCTGGTCTGTTTCACGACATCAGGACTTGCGCACGCGCTGGCGCCTCTTTTCCAACAGAACGTTTAGATCCCCAGTTCCCCACACGTTAGGTTCTCTCGAACTTTTGGGCTACGCAGTGGCCGTTCCGGCAACCGCCGTCTGCTTAAAAGAGCTTGGCACCCCGCATTTTCGTTGCCCAGTCCCGGCTCTCAATGGCGCTTGCTTGCTTTGAGCTGGTTGCTCCTGCCACTTCTTGAGCCTGAAG
The DNA here is from genome assembly GCA_033297225.1 of Diplogelasinospora grovesii. NCBI lineage: Eukaryota > Fungi > Ascomycota > Sordariomycetes > Sordariales > Diplogelasinosporaceae > Diplogelasinospora > Diplogelasinospora grovesii. Next base: position 11,279 of record MU853957.1, on the reverse strand, counting down.
AGGTTTCAGTGTCTGAACCACAACGTCAAATCCTAGGCCATGCCACGTGCATTAAGGACTTCGCGGTCTCGTTTCCATTTCCCGGTTGAAAGGCGATGATTTTGCCCACCCAAGCACGGCCTGAGCAAAATCACCCGTGCCTAGAGGGAAAACTTGGGAAGCGAATGTCGCTTGGAATCTTCATCTGAAGTCTCGCTTGCAAAAGTTGAGGCTCAACGTCAGCTAATCTAGTGCGCAATGGCAAACCAGGGAAGCAGTCGGATCAGCAATTTGTTCGATATTAACCTTTGCTATGCTAGGAGCCCTTTCGCATGATTTACTTTAGGCGGCATTTGGCTGTCTACCCCGCCTACCTGGTAATCAGAGCGGCACGCCAAGGTCCTTTTCCAAGCTTCGTAGCCGTGCATTCCTTGGCATGCCTTCGATGCTTGCGTAGATCCGCCGAAAAACCGCGAAACTGCTCATTGACGGCAGGCGCTTCCGGTTCGTCTGATCGACGACATCAATACTGCTTTGGTCATAGATCAGATTGCCGGATGCAAAAGCTGAATCGCATCACGGTATGCGGCACTGCGGTATTGCACCCACACCGGCACGATAGGCATCTGAAAGAGCCGTTGAGCACTTGAATTTCTTACATCAGTTACACTGGGACCATAACTCACCACAGAAATCTACATTCACGAATAAACGGGCCGAATCTGAGATGGAGGCACGGGAAGGCTGTCGGTCGATTTCAACCCTTATCTCTCCAAGTGCTCCACTATGACTTACTACAATACGCACTTAGCATCATCAGTATGTCTACTAACCCCGTAGCTCAACGAATAACTATCACGAGGAAAGAAGTGTTCTTTTCTAGGCATGTACAACCACTTAAATATTCTGCACACGTTAAAGTACTCTCTCGTGATGTTTAACATGTATATTCGTTACTGATACCGAGCTCCGCTTTGCACTAGATATGAAAGTTCGAGGTTATGGTAAGGAATGGGAGGTCATACCCACACTTTGAAGAGGCTTATCGTCGAAATTCTTCACGCCGTTCTCGACAAACACTAGGGAGAAATTCGATGTTGAACAAGCGTGAAATAGTGGTTATGACGGCTCACATGTCCAAAATGGCTGAAGAGACGTTTCTGCACTGCACAAACAACTTCCATTCTCGTCCAACTCTATCACCAGTGCGACCAGGAGAGCGGCAGAGATGGGCATCAACTTGCAGTCTGAAGCTACATTGGCTATCTTAGTCACCGCCATAGCGATTACCTTTTGCTGGTACCCAATATGTGAACTTCACAGCTTCTGCCAGCGCACTGGCCGGTGCAAGAAACTGCGAAGCTACTGCGAAAAGAAAGGATGGGCTAAACCATCTCCGAAGGCAGAGTATGAGCCACAGCCGATATGGAGGGTCGAGGACCTTGCAATCAGCATTCAGCCACCACCGTCAACTCTTCAGTCCAGTTCCGGGGTTCTGAGACGAACGGTATCATCGACCCGAACCAACGCCGTCCAGACCTTGCCAGTGCCCGGTGAAGCAAGGACGTCGACACTGCCGAGAGTACCACCCTTTTCAAAAGCAGCAAGCCCCAACCCAGACCTGCCACGGTGTATGTCCGGAGCGATTGTCTCTCCGGATTCAAGTTCATCGCCGACTCCAACGCCCGGCCTACCTCGACGACGATCAATGAGCAATATCCCCACCACAGCCAACTCCGCGAGCGGCGGTGGTAGACAGCAAGTGCCGAGGAGAACACGGTCATTTTCGTTCAATGGAGAAAGAGGACATGGCCGTACTCGGTCTCGCAGCAGTCTTGCCATCTCCCCGTTACCACCCAAGACAACAACAACAACAACAACAACAACAACAACAGCAAACAGCGAAAGATGCAATGCGCCGCGAGATCGCAGTCTGCTATTTTGGCGTTGGGCGTTGTTCCATCTTGGCCTGCCGGTGCCGCAGGATAACGACGACAACAACAACAACAACGACGTTAGTGTTGGACTGCCCCAACAGGAGGAAGTGGAGGAAGCACCAGAGGCGGATACATGGCCATCCCAGGAACTGGCACCGGATGGTGAGCCGAAGTGGCTGAAGGAGCTGCGGGCTCAGCCACATGTTCGCAGGCCATGGTGGGCCGCCGTCGTGCCGGCAGGCTGGTCGGGCTACAACTACTCGGCGGAAACCGGTGAAAACCCGCCAGTGGAAGCCGATCCATATAGCTGATTCAAATGTACGTATTTTGAAGCTCCATATATATTCCTTCATATTACCTAGCCAAACTGTGCCAATTGTGGATTCAAGACCCAGCCTGCATACCGGGACGATAAAAGAGCCGATGCGATGAAATAGTGTGATGTAAATGGGGAGTGGGATATGTGTCTGATATTAAGAGAGAGGGTCTCAAACCAATTGCAAGCTATTGTCCGTTTTTGTCAAGGAATGGGGGAGAAAGGGCTTGGTGTACTACTCACATGTATGTATGTAGCTTCAATGCTGAAAGGTAAACAAAATTAGACCCGCTGAGTGTTTGGCGTCAGGTAGACAGACAGTAATGCATTATCGTTTCAGAACTTTATGTCCAGTGAGAGCTCCCGACGACATCGCACTGAGAATTAGCTGCCTGCCAGCTAGTTCTACCCCCGAACAGAATATAATAGCTTTCACGATTTATTTCATTCTTGGGTGACTTTTGGGAATTGAAGAGACGGGATCATGTCTCTCGAGAGAGACGCATCTTTGGACAACTGCACTTCGCGCACTTCACATGCTCGTTTCCTCGTATTCCATGGCGTTAGTCGGAAGGCGAGAGGCGCTTCAGACTATTCCTTCCGCGACCACGACGGTAACGTTACCCAATCTACCGTACTATAGTCCATTGGGTTTTGGCGGGAATAGTGTATTTGCACACCATGGGCTCTCTGCTACGAAGATGATTCCAGCCATTTGCATGGCTGGGAATACTTTGGCCGTATGTCGGATATGTTTTTGTAAATATCTTCTCGGTGGAACGTTAACGGGTTGGGCTGTTGCAAGTAAATTAATGTTATGCTCAATCAAGCCTGTGGGTGGTAGATCTTCTAAGGATAGTGCATCTAACTAAGGTCCCTCATGTGTCGCGAAAAGCAGACTTGGCGCCACATTATTCATACATCTGCCCAGTCTCTCGTCACTCGGAGTCAGGTAGCCCCACGGAATGTACTTGTACATGGTTATGCGGTCAGTAAACTGGGAGTATACCGGCTTGTCCATGGTCCGATGGAATTCGTAAAGTAGTCTCCACCTGCCCGCAGACTTTGATCTCGCTCGAATGCTGGAGGGAGGCAATATGTCAGCGATGAAGCATTTGACGATACCCGGTAACCAAACTCTTCGAGCTCGGTACTCACCAAAACGCATTGCTGTAAGACACCAAGCCTTTGATGTTGGCATTCTCTAGCCATGCCGGAGAATCGCTAAGCAAGTAGGCAACAACAAGCCATCGTCCTTTGAGCGGTTGGAGCACGTCGCCGCTCAGCTCTGAGGCAATGACACGCCGACCCCACCTGTGGTGGTGTGCGCAAGGCGACCGACCGCTGTACCTCTTGACTGGGCTATCCTCTGGTCGAATAGATGCTCACGCCATGATTTCAATATCTTGAGTTCATTCTGGTCTTCCAGCTGCCCGGGAAGATCGACCAACATATACCGGACAATAAGGTGCCACGGCGACAGCTTGTACACACTTGCGTTTGCGTACTCCTCGGCAACGTGGTGCGATGTGATCATCCACCTGAAGCGGTGAAGGGCCAGCGGCACACGTTTTGGCAACAGCGTCGGGATCCGGCTCGATAGACCCAAGCCGGCGAGGATGCGTTGAATCCGGTGAAGCTTTTTGTCTCGCTTCTCGGCATTCGCGGCCTGCCTAGCTAAGAGGAGATTATCATCCTCATGAGACGGATTAGGACGGACAAGCCAAGGAGGAAGATAACAAGGAGTACTGCGGTGCACCCTGAAGTATACTGGCGGATCGAGCTCCATCTTGGTGGTATCGGGTGCAGGGTAGCTCGGTTTTCCGTGTAGTCCAGTGGTGTTGGGTAGGATCCGGGGGGCAACTTCAGTCATTCAAGTCGGAATTGGGGGCCTGTTTAAGAAACCAATAAGAGGAAAAAAAAAAAAAAAAAAAAGTATCTAATTAATTAACTTTCTCGTCTGACAGCAGAGTTTAATGGTTGAATCTTCTCTTTTTTATTATCATACTCGTGCTCGCCCCCACTTTTATTGGATTTCATCATCACTTTAGTAAGTGAGTCTAGACGAAATCTAATAAAAGTGGGGGCGGGCACGAGTACCGGGATATACTTTTAAGTATTTACGCTATCTCCAGCTAAATCTCCATTATCATCTGCCCGGAGTACAGTATCATCCTCCTTAAGTGCACTATCTTCTTCCCGAAATACGCTATTATCTTCTTTAAGTGCAGTATCTTCTGCTCGAAATCTATTATCATCACTCCGAAATCTACCATCGCCTACGTAAAAGTTAACATTTAAACACTATATAGAAAAATTAATGACAGAAGAAAAATCTATATTTTAAAACATTTTTACGCATTAAGATGCATGAAGTAGGTGTGGTGCATAAACACAGATTTATATAGGAAATTATAACTATAAGAGGGACCCCTTTAAAGTTAGCCGGTCCTTATATAAACGAGCTATATCGGTAGCATTAATATATTTAATTAACATTTAATAAGAAAAGTCTTAAATAAAGGTCAGTATATTATATAATATTAAAGATAAACTTTAATTTGTAAAGCGACTTTACTTTATATATCGTGATATTTTTATAGTGGGTATTCTTATAAGGCCGTTTATATAAGGCGTTCTTACGAGGCCCTTCACATAATGCTACTCATATAAGGCCATTCATATAGCGCTGTTCGATATATTTATATAAATGAATTTATATGAATGCCTTTATATAAATGCCTTTATATAAACCTTATATATAATAATTTTTAAGCAGTGAGATAGAACTTAGCTCGATGCTTATAGCTTTGTTTGCTAATTAATTAATAAGATCCGACTTTATATTATATACCGTTAAATTAAAATTTAGTAGGAAAAAAGTTAAGTTGTCTACGTATTATACTGGAAAATTAATTTATTTTATTATTCTTTAATATAATAACTTAAGTAACTTAGTGTTAAAAGTATAGCTCATAGCGCATTAATAGAACAATCTTCTTAAGTACTAGAATCTTAGTCTTCTTATTAATCAATCTACTATAACTATAACTAGGAGGCTAATAGTACTAGAATACTATTAAGGAACTCCGACGGACTTCCCCACTGCTTATAAGTGCTCCGTAAGCTAGGCCCAATTGGCCTTAATTTAATGGAGTGCTCCCTAACTATAGGTCACATAATTTAACACGTGCCCGGGTTCCACTTTCCATGCGCTTCATCTAACACACCCCCTTAAGTAAGCCTGTAAGGCATACTTAACCTGCCTACAATAAAGCTATTCTTAATTATCTCCTTTATTAAATATCTCTTCCATTAGGTCCTTAAGATCTCCCTTTCTTCGTTCAGTAATCAGCTCCCTTACATCTTATAGATTTATCTGATTAATAAAGCTCTCTTAAGTCCCTTTAAGGAGCGCCTTAGTTAGGCCATCCACTATTAACTTTACGCTCTTAGTATAACAGACTATAATCTTTTCATTCTACACCTCTTAATGAAGCTAATGATTATAGATATCTATATACCGTAAGCTAGTCTTAAGGGTAGCGATCTCTACATTCACTAGGCGAATCATCTACATGTTATCACATTCGATCTTAATGTGGTTATCGTCCAGACTAATACCTAACTCCTTAAGCAATCTACTTATGAATAGAGCCTCCTTAGCCGCTTATAAAAGCGTTAAGAGCTCTACTTCTGTTATTAACGTTATAACCATCTCTTACTTATTTGCTCTCCAACTAATTATCCCATTAAATAGCTTCATAGCATAAGCTTAGGAGCTCTTATAATTGGTCTTATTATCGGCGAAGGAAGCATCGCTAGCGACTCGAAAGTTATCTTCTCCTCCGTATTAGAGTGCTAAATGACTAGTTTCTTTTAGGTATAGGAGCACCCTATTAGCGGCCACATGGTGCGTAGGTTTAAGGTTCATTATGAAACGTATTAGCTATGAGATAGCGAAGGTTACGTTAGGTCTTATAATTACCGCTACGTATAACAGTAATCCTACTTTCCTTAAGTAGTTCACGATGTCCACTTTAGTGGTAAGGCCTTCAAATGGAAGGAGCTCTTCTTTCACTATAGGAGTGCTTATTACTTGCTTTATTTATGCTAGATTAGCTATCTTATCGATATTTAAAGATTAAGAGAGCTAAATAAGCTTCTTATTCTTATCTTTAAGCACTTTAATGCTTAAGAACCATTAAAGTTCGTTACCTTTAATAAGCTCGTAGCTCTTCTTTAACTACTTAATTAATTTAAGGGCGACTACCTTATCTTTCTTCTTAAACGCTAGTATAATATTATTAATGTAAAAGAACAGGAGCACTTTATCTCTTATAAAGTAACAGGGCTTGTAAGGAACTGCTTTAAAGCTAAGAGTGCGTAAGGTCTATGTAAGAGATCTTTACTACAGTAATAATGAATGCTGAAGCTTATAAAGAGCCTTTTTAAGCTTAAGAATGGTGCTTGCCTTCTTATAACTTAAGGGTATCTTTATAAATACGTCCTTATTAAGCTCTACGTTAATAAAAGCATTAACTACGTCATACTATAATAGCTTTAGATTAAAGCATGCCGCGATTGCTATTAGCATTCGAAAGGATCTCTTAGTGAGGGTTACTATATTACTACTTACGTGAGGATTAAAGAGCTGCTAATCACCTCGAACAACTAGCCTTACCTTCACCTTTTTAAACCTACCATGCTTATTAAACTTATATATATACACCTATTTATAGTTAAGGATCTTATAGCTTTTTGCCCTTAAATTACGTAAACTAATTTCTTTTTAAGACTTTATATCCTTATAACTACGTAAGTGCACTTCTTTTGCTTCTTTAAATAACGTGCTTATAAAGTAATTCTTAAGTTCCTTATAGCTCTTAAGAGCTGGCTTAAGATTGCTCTTATGGACTGCGTAAGGGTTCTTTTTTAACAGTCTCTCTATTTAGGTTCTTATAAGGTACTTCTTTCTTCTTTTTAAGGTTTTTATCACACTCACCTTAGCACTTACGTAAAAGGCACCTTACTAATAATCTAAGTAATGGACCTTAAGAGCAATTAAAGAACGCTTTAACCTTAATTAACTTGCGCTTAGTAAGTTTCTAGCGCCTTTAACATTTTCTTTTAAGGGTTCCTCTTACTGGCTTATGCTTAATAGTTCCTTAACGCTTATAACTATATTTAATTTAATTAAAAGATTTTCTTCTATAGATTTAGGCTCTTTAAAAGCACTTAAGGGCTCCTTAAAAGTACTCCTTAGATCTACCCACCTTAATTAGTCCATTACTCCTAGCTCTCTTATAGGGCGTCCCTTAAGGTTTAGCCTTAATTAAAGTAGCTTCCTTAGCAGTTTAATTATAGCCGTAAGCATTGCAGCTAGTAGTAAAGGTGGTGGAGTAAAAAAGAGTTTAAACCTTATTTCTATATAAAGCTTCTCGCTCTGCTTATTAACGCCTTAATTAACCACTTCTTATAGTCTAGCATCCTAATAAGCATGACCTTCTAATGGTTTAACCTTAATTTCTCCTTTTATAAGATCTTCTAAATCCTATACTTCTTAATACTCTTCTTACACTAACTAGACCTGCTTTTCTTAATTAATGAAGCTTTCTTAAAGTAAGCACGTAAGTACTTTTAAGTTCATTTAATGAATATTATCTTTTAAGCTTTCTAAGTTGCTGTTAAAGGTCTTACTGTTATTAAATATCACGTCCTTAATAATAATAACTTTATTAGTCTTCGAATTTTAAATCTTATAAATATTCGTGGAGTTATAGCTAATTAAAAAACTGATTTACGCTTTAAGATTTATTTTTTTAACCCAGTTCTCTTTCTTTATTACTTCCGTGGTTATTATGAAGGCTTTATAGCTAAAGGTCTTAAGGTGGGCTTAATCCGGCTTACATTGCTCCTTATCCTTTAAGTAAAAGCATTCGAACAGCATCTTCCAGTTAGTTTTATAATGAGGAGTGTAATTTAACAGATATACTACTATTTTCGTAACCTCCTTTTATAGCTCCTTTAAAAGTTTTAAGCTTATTTTTATTAAGCGCACCTTATTCTTTACCACACCCCTTAAGCGTTTAACTCCGTTATTTAACGCTTATATATAAAGAGGTAAAGGCTTAATTCTAATGCTTTAAAGCTTAATAAACTGCTTAACTTATAATTTAATAGTAATGATTTCGTTATCACACTTAATAACCTTAACTTTAATCTTATATTAGCGCTCTAATGCTTTAAAGAGCACTTATAGCACCGTAATAATTGCTTTTAAAGTTCTATCTTATAGGTAAAAATCTTAATAGTAGCTAATCTTCTGACAAGTGACTAATATTATGCTCTTATATCCTTACTTGTCCTTTAGCTAGTCGTGGAAATTTATTATTAGTCTTTCTCTTACTTCCTCGCATAGTTCCCGTGGCGCACGCCATACTTAATGCTTTATCTTCTTAAGGATGCATACATCACATTTAATCGTAAGAGGGCCCTTTTACTTGCCCTTAAAGCGCACCCCTTAAGAGCAATTAACTAAGTACTTAAATACTCTTAAGCTTAAGTGGTTAAGGCGAAGGTGTTACGTAAGCGCCTCTACTTAGCTTAATTATCTTTTAATCTATATATTAAATTTGTTCTTACGCGTGTAGAATACTACTCTATTAAAGTCTTTTAGGATATACTTAATCATAAATTAATTATATTTATCGAGTAAAACATATAGGACTAATTTATTTAATTAGTTAAGAAGCGTAAGCGTTAACTTATTATCTTAATGAAAACCTCTTTAACGTAGTCTTTATAAGAAAACTAAGTTATATATAATCTCCTTATAATATACTATATTATATAGCCGCAGTACTTTAATACCGCTTATTAGTGTTTATACCTATATATCCACCTTATTATATCTTAAAATTAAGATCTAATGATCGCTTACTTAAACGCACTCACTTAATGTAGCCTTTCTTAAGTTAAAGAAGCAGCTTATTTAGTTAAAAATATAAAGGGTGGAATTAAAGTTAAGGATTACTAAGTATAATAAGGGATAATTTTAAATTAAAAACGCTAATCCAACTATAATTATAAAACTCGCTTTAATCTTAACTATCCTCCGGAGCAGTTAAAATTACTCTTTCTTAAGCTTAAAAGCCTTTAAGTTATCCTTTCTCTCATTCTTCTTTACTTTCTTCTTACTTTTAAGCTTCTTAACTTCCTTTTTAAAGTCCTTATCCTTCTTAAAAGCTACGTTTATAAGCTTTTACGTGTTATCGTTAAGGTTAAATTAATATAGCTTAAGGTTTAAGAATATGTAATAGCACTTAGCGAGAGGGTGGTTGTCTTACTTATATATACGGCACCCTGTTTTCTCGTCGTTTAAGAGCTTCCTCTTACTCTTTCTTCCTTCCTTTCCTTTTAAAGTTTCCTTCTCTTTATCGCTCGGTTAATCTCTTAAGTACGTCGGGTTAAACGAGCTTCCTTTATCGATCTTTCTTCATAAGTTAAATATATAGCTTTTAACTTCTTTTATAAAATCGTTACTTAATTATTTATAAGTGAGATCATTATTCTCGATCTTAACGTCATGAGTGATTCAGTATAACTAGCACTAGCTCTCCTAATTAATATCCTTAATGGCTTTAACGAAGTCATCGAATTAATCATTAAAGCTTTAAACGTTAAGGACCTTCTTCTATTAAGTTAAGCTAATTGCTTGCTCTTATACCATGATCCATTAAAGTATGTTTCATGGTGCCTTAACTAATAGCTTAATAGCCGCCTTATACTTATCTCGAGCATCCTTCTTATCCATTGCTTCCAAGACTCTTATATGCTCCTTTAAGTTTACATACTAAGTTTTAGCCTTAATCATTATCTCGTAGTACGTTTTAAATAGGTAGGGACTAATAGTTAACCTAATCCATTTCTTAACTAACTAGATCTCCTTAATTTCCTTTTTATAGTCGTAGTTATCTTAATTAAATATAGTCCAGGCTATAATAAAAGCAGATCAGCTAGCGTTAGTTAACTAGTTAAAGTGCGTGGCTAAGGTACCGCTTAAGTCCACTTCTTCCACAGTTATGCTCTCTTTAGTAGCTGTACTAGTTAATAATACCCTCGTTCCATAAGAGTAACTTCTACTTCCTACACGTGTAATAATTCTCTTTTTCTCGAACTCGCTTAGGGAAGGACGTTCAGAAGCCATAAGAAAGGGCTCCCTGGTATTAGGGTTGATCTTTTCCCATAGGCATGAGGCATCTGCCTCGGCCTTAAATTAAGCACGCTATTCTTCCTATTCATTTAAGCTTTTAAAGATAATCTTCGTTTCGTTAGCAGCAGCTATGTTGTTAGTTTTCTTAGGTTCTGAATGGAGGAATTAATGCGCATGTAAGCGATGAACAATAGTACTGACGTAGTTGGACGTTATCTACGGGCCGAGCTTATAACTGTTAGAAGTATAGCTCACAGCGCATTAATGGAACAATCTTCTTAGGTACTATAATCTTAGTCTTCTTATTAATCAATCTACTGCAACTGTAATTAGGAGGCTAATAGTACTAGAATACTATTAGGGAACTCCGACGGACTTCCCCACTGCTTGTAAGCGCTCCGTAAGCTAGGCCTAATTGGCCTTAGTTCAATGAAGCGCTCCCTGACCATAGGTCACATGATCTAACACGTGCCCGGGTTCCACTTTCCATGCGCTCCATCTAACAGGAACATTATAGTTTATTACACCAAAAGCGCCGAGATGATAGCAGATAGAATGACTAAAGCGCTGCCACAAGGAGCATAGGAAAGCTTCCTGGAGCAAATGAACTTCAGGAATATCGAAGAAAGGATCACCGAGCGACGGAAAGAAGTCCTTAACGAAGTAGAAGATATCGTGGTTAACGAAGACTACGAAGACTGGGAATAGCCTCACATATCTGGTTCAGGCGCGCCTTACAGGCTCACCTGAGGGGGTGTGTTAGATTGACCGGAGTAAGCAGTGAGGCGCCCAGGAAAGGAAGACCCCTTGACTGCGTGGAAGCAGTGGATCT
>MU853956.1:0-59437 GCA_033297225.1 Diplogelasinospora grovesii | reverse complement strand
CCGCATTCCTCAGGCGCCCGTTCCACCGCTTCCGGCCTGCGGCCTGTCACGTGACATCCTTTCCTGGGGCACAGTTCAACTTGTGCATCCAACAAAGCCCGTGTAAATTAGTCTGATTAACTATACGAACTCTCCCCGAAGCGGCAGTTTTCTTTCCGGGTCCTCAGCTAGTTTACCGCCGAGAAAACTACCTACGGGAATTACGCCTAAGGAGCTCTATCTTTGCTATTAGGCCGGAGAAAAGAGACATTATTTTTACCTTAAGGTAATCTGTCGTGTGCCGGCATGCAGGGAACATTGTCTGATACCGGACTTCTCGCTAAAGCCCTAAAGTGCTACACCCTTAATGAGAAACCGTTACAGATTACAAGCTGGGCTAAAGGGTATAAAGATAGCGGTTTCTTAGTTTCGAAGCGAGTGTATGCTATCATGTTCTTTAACCAGAAACAGTAGGTTTAAAAAGGAAATTATACGATCTTTATTATTAACTAACTTAAGTTAGTTCTATAGGATGGGTGCAAGCGGAAGAAATATCACTATTTAATTTCGAAAACCGAAACCAGATCCCCTTCTTTAAAGAGGCAGTTAACCACTATGCATCAATCAGAGGCTTCAGCACCTTTAAGAGCACGAAGGTAAAATTTCCGTGAATCTGTAAGTTTAATAACGTTCCGGCTATGTTTTCTTTCCGCCTGCTGACTCTATCTAGTAAATACAAACTCTCCATTAACCCTTACCGATGGGAGTGGATAAAGATACTTTACTTATCCTACGGCCTCGAATAATCCCGGCGTGACTTTAAGGCAGATAAGTATTATTAGAAGGTGTATTATACACTTAAATAAGGGTGATTCTTTTAGAAAACCTAAAAGAATCCTAATTGTTAGCAGATATTAAATACTTAAGGTACCTAAAGCATTCTTAGTGACCTGTCCAAATTAATTCCAGTAGTCCAGCGCGTTAATGGCGAGGTAATATCTTAAGTTCGTGATTAAGTTTACTGCTCTTCTGTTAACTGACTTAACGGTTATTATACCTAAGTACCTTTATAGAAAGAGCAAAAGACAGTGTAAAGTATAGAGTACAGTATGTGCGTTTTATACTATAGCCGCCATGTATAACCCGATAATACCACGGAGGTATTTTAATACATAGTTTAAGGATGAGTTAGTACGCCCTCGAGCTATATTTTTTATATATTGTAGAAGAACCATATATAGCTCATAAACTGGAGGAGACGCGCGACGGCGGCACCTCGAGACACAGTAAGGAGACCGGATTCACCATTTATGATTCATAGCATGTCGATAGTTCGGCCACTTACGTCCACACATGTCGAAAGTTCGGCCACATTCTAACATGTTAAGCCACTATTTAGCACTTTTCTGATTGCCTGATTGGCTCTCCTAGGCAGAGAGGTCGATGATCTAGCCTAAGAGAGCTCCCCTAGAAAATGAACTCCATAATTGCTAACTTTAACGTCGCGTAGATTGTATTGTTTGTATTGGGCAGTCCCGTTGTGCAGGGAAACGGAAGTTGACGGTTTAAGCCGGGCTTGTTATATATGTAAAAACGGTAAAGTGGGGCTCCGTTAAGATATGTCGCGGCTCCTTGCCGGATAATGCCCGGCAAGTTGCAATTTTCGGCCTCTTTGTCTGGCATAGAAAGTGGAGTGTTTTTTGGATCCCGAACTAAAGGCACTGTGGGAAAAAGACCTTTCACTGTAATGACACAATAGAAGTGAATGTAGTCTTTTAAGGTGAATGAGAACAAGGCAGGTGAAAGCCTATTATCTTATATGGAATATATAAACGAGCTTCACTCTATAGGTTACTATAGTTATAACAGACTTCATAAACTTCAACACACATTACGCAGAGAGCAACGGCGGAATGCATATTAATATACATTATGATTTCAGCACTCCACTTTCTAGTCACATCTCCACACCGTCACTAACAGATACTAAGCGCAGGAAAGCGCAGAACCATTCAAAGGGTGTCATTTTCTATGCAAATCTTCTTATTAAAGAATAGGTAGGTCAGGTACTGATATGTTCCTTTAAATTAATGCTTGTTTGACGGTTAGCGCTACTTAAATTGCTTTTTAAGGTGCGTTACTATCCATGATATTATACTTAAGATGTACATTATCTTTAGTATTCTATAGGGATCTTTCTTTAACATCATGTATAGGAACAGATGAAAGTTAAACCGGTCATTAAGGTATATCACTGACTATAAAGACAGCCCAGTTAAAAGGGGGAGAGAATCGCCTTCTATTTAGTAAATAATCCTCTACCTCTAGCCTAAAGAACTCCAGAATATAGACAAAGTGGGTTGATTAAGGTACATTAAGCGATACGGTCCCTTCTCATCCTTGCCATTGAGGAAAATCCGTGATTAAAAGGACTACAGTCACCAGCGAAATCGCCTTCCGCCCCAAACATGTTGCTGAATTTCTCAGCGCACGGTCTATAAGCCATTTCTGGCGCTGTGGGTCCTCCTCATTGGACCCCGCTTGTACCTCGCTGGCGTGATACCTACCATGTGGGTCAGATCTACGTCCTTCCCCTTCTCTTCATCATTGCCCCGCTACTTTCTTCTCCCTACTCCCTAAATTTACGTACTGTTTAAATTCATGCATTCTTCTACCCAGCAGTTACGGTAATCAAGGTATGGCTCTTAGACTGAGGACCTACTCGCAGGTGTTGAAAGTTAACATCTACAAGCTACAGCGTTGCAAGGTGGTACAGAGTAGGTAAACAGAGGGTCGCTGCACACAGGCATCTAACCAGCAGTTAATTGAGGGTAACAACAAACAGTGAAGTCCAGTATATTGTCTTAAAGTGTTTTGTGTATTCGAGGGCATGTCCGCCCTAGCAAAAGTCTACAGCCAAGCCCCTGACTTGGTTTTGTGTTTTTTTTTGGGGGGGGGGAGTGGGCGGGCGCACCAGAGCCCCAATTCCAGTACGTGACCCTAGTCCAACTGGTGTAATCCGGGGCAGCCTCCTTGCCCATTCAACAGAAACTATTCCCACATCACGCCTCGGCGCGACTGGGCCACCGCTGCGACGGGCACCAAGGTCAGGTCAGCTCGCACATATACAAAATTGATATTGCTACGAAGAGAGAAAGAGCTAGATGACAGGTGTGGACGTGTAACCAGACCTTACGTACTGGAGCGGAGGCCTGTGGCATGACCAGGGACATATGACAAGAGTAGAGATATCAGCAGATGCAAACAGGAGCGGAAATCCCGTGACAACCTCGCCAACCCTAACTAAATGGTCCACATTCCTCGATACCGTTATAATACCAGAGCGATTCCGAGTCGAAGAAATATCCCGAAGGAGCTGAAACTTTGCTAAGGAAGCTATAAATTCATCGGCCCTCGCACACCCTTCTCGTGGCACGCTATGAGAAGAAAAGAAGAGAGAAAGAGCGAGGATTGAGAGGGAAAAATATCAAAACGTCGAGAGGTAAAAAGAATATCACTGTACTTGCTATGAAATCGGATTGCTGTCTGAGAACGTGAAGATCAAGACGCGGCCCGAAGAACAACCAATTGACACAGCTCTTCCAGATATAGCTGAAGATGATGGCCGATACTCGGGCGGCAGCCACAGCAGGTTTTCTCCTTGATACGTAATCCAGGTACCGTTGCTGCTTAAGCCGTATCCAACAGCGATTGGTGATGACCGATCAGTAGAAGCAGGGCCGAAGACTGTAGAGACTACAAGCGTCCCTAAGTCGAATGTGCCAAGCTCAGTATGTAAAAGGTCAGAGTTAGATTTATGAAATTGGAGATCAAAGAGGCTTTTACCGATCTCGATTGTCGACACGTACCGGCCGGTCGCCGGATCCCAGATCTTGACTGTATTGTCTTCTGACGCTGACGCGAGCCGGGTCGCATCGCGCGACCAGGCCACTGAGTTGACCGCATGTCTATGGCCCTTCAGCGTCGATACGCACTTGCCGGTCACCGGATCCCAGATCTTGACTGTGTTGTCGTATGACGCCGAAGCGAGCCGGGCCATATCGCGCGACCAGGCTACTGAGTTGACCCAAACTTTATGGCCCTTAAGCGTTGATACGCACTCGCCTGTTGCCGGATCCCAAATCTTGATTGTATTATCATTTGATGCCGACGCGAGCCGGGCCATATCACGCGACCAGGCTACTGAGTTGACCATACCTCTATGGCCCTTGAGCGTCGATACGCACTCGCCGGTCGCCGGATCCCAGATCTTGATTGTGTTATCGTATGACGCCGACGCGAGCCGGGTCGCATCGCGCGACCAGGCCACTGACCCGACCGAGCTACTATGGCCCTCGAGCGTCGATACGCACTGGCCGGTCGCCGGATCCCAGATCTTAACTATCTTATCTTCTGACGCCGACGCGAGCCGGGTCGCATTGTGCGACCAAGCCACTGACCTGACCACACCTCTATGGCCCTCGAGTGTCGATACGCCCTGGCCGGTCGCCGGATCCCAGATCTTAATTGTGTTGTCATCTGATGCCGATGCGAGCCGGGCTATATCGCGCGACCAGGCCACTGACCTGACCACACCTCTATGGCCCTCGAGCGTCGATATGCACTGGCCGGTTGCCGGATCCCAGGTCTTAACTGTCTTATCACCTGATGCCGACGCGAGCCGGGTCGCATCACGCGACCAGGCCACTGACATGACCGCATCTCTATGGCCCTTCAGCGTCGATACGCACTCGCCGGTCGCTGGATCCCAGATCTTGACTGTCTTCTTATCTGATGCCGACGCGAGCCGGGTCGAATTGTGCGACCAGGCCACTGAACTGACCGCACCTCCTTTATGGCTCTTGAGCGTCGATATACACTCGCCGGTCGCCGGATCCCAGATCTTGACTCTATAGTCATATGATGCCGACGCGAGCCGGGCCGCATCGTGCGACCAGGCCACTGAGTTGACCAAAACTTCATGGCCCTCGAGCGTCGATACGCACTGGCCGGTCGCCGGATCCCAGATCTTAACTGTCTTGTCACCTGACGCTGACGCGAGCCGGATCGCATCGCGCGACCAGGCCACTGACCTGACCGCATCTCTATGGCCCTTCAGCGTCGACACGCACTCGCCGGTCGCCGGATCCCAGATTTTGACTGTCTTGTCATCTGACGCCGACGCGAGCCGGGCCATATCGCGCGACCAGACCACTGACCTGACCGAGCTACTATGGCCCTCGAGCGTCGATACGCACTGGCCAGTCGCCGGATCCCAGATCTTGACTGTCTTGTCCTCTGACGCCGACGCCAGCCGGGTCGCATCGTGCGACCAGGCCACGAACGTGACGCCGCTGCTATGGCCCTCGAGCGTTTGTAGGCATGCGCTCCAAGTGTCCGTCATGGTCGGTTTTCGGATGATCCATTTCGGCTCCTCGTTTTCAAACTGATTCCTTGTTATACTGCGGGCGGGGCTGAATACAAGTGCGGAGGCGTACACCTGAAGAGGGGTGTTCTCGATTGCCCACTTGTGGTAGAGGATAAACCGACATGCATCCCGGACTCGATCGATGAGAAGTGATGTCTCTTTTCCCGCCTAACGAAACGTTAGCGCGTGGCTCTTAGATCGCACCACCGAAAGCTAACCTCAAACAAACCCTGAAGGGCCAGCATTGAAGCTACTCCTTTCGAAACGCTCTTTTGAAGGCTAAGGGCCTCGAGCCAGTGGAGATACTTCTTGCGCAGAAAGGTATCAATCGATCCGCCATCCTGGAGGTCCTTGTTCGCGTTCTTCTTAGGATCACAGTCACGCAGATGGTTAATCCAGTATACGCACGAGTACCGTACTGCGACTAGCGGATCTGGATCGGGTGGTCTGACTTTGTCAATGGAAAATCCAGGAGCGCCAAGGTTGTAGATGTCGCGTCGCAATGTTTCCCGTATGATTCGAAGCGATCGCGAGAAGATAGTATGGTGTATATCTTCTATCCCAGAAGGGAAGATCTCATCATGTGCCTGTTTGAGCAAAAAGTCCTTGGCGGACTGATGGACGAAAGATACAGTGCGTTTGCGAAGTGTCAGAAAAGAGCCGCAAAGTCCTACAATGTCTGCTAGAGCTTCGTAATCGCCAGAGACACCGTCGAGCGTATCGACGAGGACTGTTAGATCGTCCAATGTGATAGGCCGGTACACGACCGAGACGATAGCGAGTATGTATTTGCAAAGCGTAATATCTTCGGCGTCTTCGAGATTGCAGATCTGGTCCATCATCCGTCTGTAGAGTGCATTGAGTCCAGGCGGAAACGCCGCCAACTTCTTTTGAACCTTCCATCCGGGGGTAGTGGCGAGTTCCTGGCAGACCAAGGCCACCCAGAGGAAGGTGCCGTGTGCGTTCGTAGACAGGTAGCGCTCGACAGCGTCCCGCGTATCATTGCTATATTTATTTCGCTTCGCCAAGCCCTCCACCTTGAACCGGACGTATGTTGTGACAGCTACGGAGACGGATTTTTCATTCAGCTCAAGACGTAGGTTTACTTTCTGCGTCGCGGTGTCAAGATCCTTCTCGATGCTCGGCCAGTTGCGACTGGATACTATCCACTTCACACTCGGGTATTCTGACGACTTCTGTGCAACAAGACCAAGAAGCCGGTCGGGGTCTCCAGTGCACTCGTCAAGCGCGTCGATGATTACGTAGGTTCTCCGTGAACGCGCGTCTTCAAGAATGCTGGTGAAGATCTTCGATAGTGCCACCCATGAATTAGGGCCTTCGAAGCGCTGTTTCCCGAAGCTATCGTAGCTTTCGCGTAGATGCGAAATGAGTGCCGGCTGCTGGGTCATAAGCATGTAGATCAACCCACGTAAGACCGCTGTAGCGTTGTTGATGCGGGCGTCCGTCGCCTGACAGAAGAAGAACGAGATGTTGGCCGTGGGCGCAGTGGTCTTCAGCTCATCGATGATTCCGCAAAGCAACATCGTTTTGCCTTTGCCAGGATCGCCTCTAATCCAAAGCAGCTGGCCGTCTCTGTCGTCCCGCCATCGTTGAAAATCGACATGGCTAAGGACCCAGCGGTACGAGTCTCTGAGGAGGCCACCCTTATCTGACTCGATACGGTCCTTGTCGTCGCGGGGGTCGCTTGCCTGCAGCGCTTCTAGGCAGGCTCGAGTCTCGACATCAGACATACGTCGCTCCATCTTTTGTGCAATGTCCCGATAATCTCGAGAAACGACGACGAGATCCTCCACAGTGCCTAAAAGAGCATCGAGCGTCTCCCGCGAATGCTCTGCTTCTCGAGCAGATTTCTTCAGCTCCTGAAGACTTATCCCAGATATGGCCGTCTCAAGCTTCGAAACGAGTTCTTTGTCGCTATCCTTAATGTCTTGCAACTTCTTCTCCCAGCCATCGTAGTCGATAGTTCCTCGGAAGAAGTTCTTAGTTCGACTACGATAGAACCGGATGACGCTCTGTACCTGAAAGTCAATGATGAGCTTATATAGGCCTACAAGACGATCAGTAAGATCGGCCTTCAGATCGGCCTTCATGTCCTCGGGCAACAGAAGCGACTCCATTGCGACGTAATATCGCATTTGTGAGGTGACATATATGAATCCATCCTGGTTGGCAGCTTCGACCGCGGTCGGGTTCTTCAGAAGGGGGAGGACAAGAGAGACGCCTGCCATAACGATGGACGCGTACGGAAGATCCTTAACGGCATCCTTAATGTAGTCTTCGGCCCATTCCACGACTCCGGCAATGTCTGCCACAACGTCTTGCAAGACAATCTCATGTCCTAGCAGCGTTGTGCTGATCTTCTTTTGTTTCATATGCTCTAGACCAAGCTCGGTTATCTTCTTCAGCTTCTCTCGGCGCGCAACCGAGTCTTGAGGAATGCGATTCGTGACGTCACCAACGTCTTCTATTTCGTTCGGTGCCGGCTGCGTCTCCGACTGGGCTATATTGCCTTATATTAACGTTCAAAAAAGCAACCTACGCCGGATAGGAGACCTACCCCTAGCAAGGGCCTTAGACAAGAGATTCTCATACGCAGCAATGCGATGAGGCTCTTCATTCTGAAGAGCATCATATGCTCTATCCCAGAGGGAACTGTCCGCCAACTCCTCTCTTGTGTCTTCCGCTTGGTCACCTGCCGCTGTCTGGGATATCTTTGGAGTTTTTTCGCCGCTGTTTGTTAGAGAGGCGCGCAGTGCTGTGCCCGTAGGTGTAGGCGGAAATGCCGGAGAAAGGAGGATTGAAGTATCTGCTGTCGATCGTAGGGCGGGAGGAGCAGTCGTGGTCGGTGAGGTAGCAGGTTCAGGATCGATGCCAGCATTTCCTAAAGCTTGTCAGCAGGGAAAGGAAAGTTTGTCACTGCTAAGTACCTTGTGATGAATTCGCTGAAGAGGGAATCGCATTCTCATGGCGAGAGCTATCCTGTGTCTTGGACTTCGCTGATTTCCGTCCGCAAACTCTGAGCCGTTTCCACCACTTCTTCCCGGATGGATCACCCGCCATAGCCTCTGCGAGAATTTGCTGCAAGGGACGGACTTATTCGCTGCTGCCCGAATGATCGTGTGGTGAAGTTGGCGTTGCGTTTTGGGCGTTCGCTGAGGCATTGAACGGGAAATGCGCGTGGCTGGCCCTTGTGCCATGTCCATTAGGAGCGGAGGGGTCCGGCCCGGGAGACTCCTTCACTGTGACGTCAGCCCGCACCCTCCGTCGGATGCAATTCCGCTTCGCGGTCTCTCGTTTGCCGCACAGGGCGACCATAAGCTCGGTCGCACAGATGCTGAGTTCGAGCAGCTCTGTAGAGCTGAAGTTGTCCGGCTGGTTGCAGAGGATCTCGGCGAGCTGAGCGCGCTCAGGGATGTGTAAGTTGATAGCCGGCTCAGCGTATTCCTCTTCCCTTTCCCATCGGCGACACTGTCCCAGGTCGGGCAGTTGTGAAAGTAATCAGCAGTAGATAATCCAGCAACCCGAAGGGAAAGCGGAGTAACTAGGAATAACTTCTATTGAATGGGCAAGGAGCGACGCCGGATTACACCAGTTGAACTAGGCCCACGTACTGAAATTGGAGCTCAGGTGCCTCTACAATTCAGGGATTGGCTGCAGGCCTTTACAACGGCACTCGAACACACACGACGCTGACACAATATGATCGCCATTTTTTTTTTGTTGTTACCTTCAATTGAACTGCTCATCAGCTACCTGTGCGCAGCGACCCTCTGTTTACCTACTCTGTACGGCTCTGCAACGTTGTGGCTTGTGGATGTTGACTTCCAACAGCTACAAGCAAGTCTTCAGTCTAACTTGATTACGGTGAGTGTTGAGTAGAAGAATGTATGAATTTAAACAGTACGTAGATTCAGGGAGTACGGAGTAGGAAATAGCGGGCCAATGATAAGACGGGCAGCGACCATGTCTGACCCATTTGATAGGTACCACGCCAGCGAGGTACAAGCGAGGCTCCATAACGAGGACCCAAGGCGCCAAAAATAGCTTATAGACCGTGCACTGAGATTTCAGTGACATGTCTGGGCGGAAGGCGATTTCGCTAGTGACTGTAAAAAGCAATGCCATAAAGCACAAGACTCTTCGACAGACTTAGTAAGCGAACACAAACCCAGACAGTGGACTATTTCGGGAACCACTCGGGGCGTCGAGGCACCTAAAATGACTCCCTTGCCAACCTGGAAAGTATAATAAGCGTCAACACTGGACTCATCTTCTATAGCAGAACACAAGAATCATGGCATCACCACAGAAGCCTCCTACCCCTCGCTCAATTGATCTAATGATCCTCCGGCACAAAGGGTCCACGGTTGCCCTTAATGCCATGCCAGAAACACTTCAAGCAGCGAAAGCTGAGCCAACCCCGTCACTTAAACGAATGATTAAGACGTTAAGCCGGGAAAATGGACGGCTTAGAGAAGAGCTAGCATACCGACAGAAACTTTAAGAGCTAAGAGAAGGTCTGCGGTAAGAGGTTAACTATATGGTCGACCGTTTAAGAATAGCAGTAATAACTTTTCGAAAAGGGCAAAAAGATCTTAAAGATTTTTATGGGATTAAATACGAAAGAGGGGACGTTGTTCATCTTAAGTAATTTACACTAAGCTTTTTACCCTCTTAAATAAAAAGTTCGACTTAATATAACTTCGTATATACGGACTATAACTATCCTTCGTTACTAATAAACGTGATTTTCCCTTAAAATACCTTAAAAGAAGGAGAAAGCAAGCATATTAACTTAGCTTATATAAGAATTCCCCTTAATGCGTTTTTTATCTCTATTTTACAACATCGATCCTAAAGTATAACGTAATTATTCGACAGTCTTCCTTTAAGTTTTATTTTTAGCTATAGGGTGTGCTTTCGGCGGCCTAAGCTTCACGGATCCGAAAACATACCCCTTATTGTCACTATATTTAAAACCTATAAAATCCCTTTATTAACTTCTTCGTAGGACCTATATAAAGGCTAAGAAAGTAAGGGGGAAGACTCTTAAGAATCACTCTTACTAATGGAGGGCTGCAAGCTACTGAAGCGAGGCGCGTCAGCCGCGTTAATTATCTGCGCCGCCATTTCTATTATTATTAGAATAGTGGCGTTAAGTACGGAGAGTAATAAAAAGGCAGGGCTCTTCACTCTATAGGTAAAGCATTTCTTATCTTACCTATACTTTAAAAATAAGTTAACACAAGCCTTTTTAGTTCAACTTTTCTTTCTTAAACTAGCCCGTTCACAGTTATACCGAGCAGAATTTTATTCAGTTAATTAAGTCACAAGCCATTAATGTTATGGGCAGCATCTAAACGGCGATTCCTAACGCGATAAGCTAGATTTAAAGTGCTGGAACCGCAGCCGTTAGGAGCCTCGAAACTGCAATTCCGGAAGCTATAAGTAAAGTCTAAAGTGCAGCGAATGCGGCTGCTATGGGAATATCTGCTACTATCGAAGACATACTTTTAACAAACTTCTCAGTTAACATAAACTAGTTCTATATCGGACTCGCTTATAATGTATCGTGCTATAACTTACCGTTAAATTTATTAAACATTATACCGTCGGAGGTTAAAAACATCCTTAGAAAAGATTGAAATGACATTTAGACCTTAAGCATAGCCTTAATAAATATTACGATAAAAGTAATTTAGAATCTTTAAATTATAAGATTAATTTTAATCGTTTTATTATCTATTTTTACTTTATCTGGATAAGTTTTCCTTAAACGGAGGATATTAAGAGTCGTAGTTCACTTAATAACTAGCTTTACATTCTGTATTCCTTTCGTCGTGCCTATTATGATTTTATATATTTTACGTTCGAGGATTAATAACTTGCTTAGCTGGATTCGGATAATGTAAGGCGGGATTCTAAATCTTTTCACTAAGGATCTCTATTGCGTGATTATTATTATGATCCTTTATAGCATTCTGTCAGCTATTTAAAGTCTAAAAGGTTTTTATTAACAGTAGGTAAGAAAGGTAGTTAAATTATTTATAAGATAAAGGCCTTTAAAGAAGGAAAGAAAAGAAGGTTAAAAGCCGTTAAATATAGCTTCGATATATACACGTTAGTAATAGTACCTCTCTCTAAGTGAATACGGGCAGTGAGCCTATATTAAACACCCGGTGAAAAACCTTTAATTAACGCTTATTATAAACACGTTAGCCTCTTAAGCTTTATAAAGGATCTCTTTCACCATCTAAGTATATAATCCCTTATCCTCCCTCTCATTTTAAGCCGATTCGCGTCATTTTTCGACTTCGGTCCGCCTAAGGTTATACTAGTCACATCTTCCGTACGCCTTACTCTCTTATTAAACATGACTAGGGCCAGGGCCGGTCGCGGGCGCTCCGCTAACACCGCCAGCACCGCCTGCTCAAAGCCGACCACCATTGCCCGCTCCGTCTCCCACTCCCTGCGTATATATTGCCCACGCCGACTTGATGACCTCCCACCTGACCTCCGATTGTTCGAGACTTCCGTCCCGCCCAGGATGCTTCCGTCCGACGACAGAAGCATCAGGTGGATGATTTGCACCTGGATATCGTAGTAGGATGTCCGCTCAACATCCCGGAGATCGACCACGCCAAGGAACACCGGCACGCAGACTCCTTGCAATTGCTGGAGACGCTCATAGACCTTAGCCTCATGCTCCAGCTCCCGTACGAACTTGACTATGGTCGCCTTGGCTGTCGCCGCCCGCCGTGCATCTCGGACATGTACATTTCGGTCTCAAACAAACCACGCCGTCCACAGCCTTGAAATTGCCTTCCGGCCCCAAAATTTTACCTACGGGCGTGGGCGTGGGCGTGGGTGTTTCAAAGCTGAGCCCAGTCGTGGAAGATTCGAACATGGTCACACCAAGATGTAGCTGGTCGGTGTTCCAGTACAGATACGCGTCTGCAGAACACTTCTGGGTGAGCTTCCCGGCGACGTCATCAAAATGGCTGAGCCTGGGCCGCGCCTCTGCTCGAGTTGTCGAGTAAGGAGGGCAGCGAGTTGACCTGCGAAGCCGCCGAGGTGCTGCCGGACGCGAAGTTCTAGAGCTGTTAGACGACGCCGGCGCGATCGCGAAGGCCCGGTACGGACGACAAGCACACGCCCACGCATTTCAAAGACGACCGTATATATGCCCCTTGGGAAGGGATACCATCCCCTAGGCAAGCCCGAGCGGAAGTATTCTCTAAAGAGGGCCGGCTTTGGCGAAGGTCAGCGGGTTGGCGTACAGGCTTAACTTTCCGGCCCACCGTGGGTTTCATCCTGTCGTCTCCGTCGCCCAGCTATACAAGTATGAGCAGGTCAAGATCCTTTCGGGCATGACGCTGATGCGGTGCGAAAGAGAAGGTGGATTACCTGGTGGAAACGCAAAGACCTTAATCCAGCGCGTTACAGCCAGCAGTCACAGTCAACACCATCAACGGCTGCCACAATGCTAAATAATGGTACACCATAAGTATTCACTCAGCAGGAGTGAGACTAGGACATTGATATCCAGCTAATCTCCCGCTACCCTCGCTCCCCTTTCACTCCGTCCCCGCTCTTGTCACCCCCGTTCACTTCGGATGCGAGAATCCTCCGGTAGAAGACGAATGAGTCGAAGCGTTGGTAAACACTTAAGTTCGACTTGTAGAATTGACTTCGACCGAACCTTAGCTAACAGGCAAAAGACTTTCTGAGTGGTGGTTATGGCCGTCGGGAGAGACAGGACTGGTCTCTATCCTCTCGTTGGGGCGGGACTCCTCGCACGACGGCCCGTTATGCTTTCGTTTGCGATTTTGGGCATTATGCGGAGTCTCATCCGAATTACTTAAACTACTACCCGTGTAGCTGAGTTTGTCGATGTGTTTCGCCTCGACAGCGCTTTTTGGGAAATTCTAACGTCTCTGTTAGCAATTCTTCTTTAGAGTCACTGTGTCAGGCGGACCTCTATGCAGGGTTTAACCAACTGCCTTAAAAGGCCAGCTTGCTCTTGTTCGACGCGCAAGCGCTGCACTTCCATCTCGCAATACTCCTCCGCTTGTTTGAAAGCGTGTAATGGCGTCTGGAAGACCAGCGTTTATCGCGCCCTCCTTAGCGCGACGAATAATTTCCAGGACGAGCTTTACTGAAACCATTGTTCTATTGTTTGCGTTCGAGAGCCGGTGCAGGCGGGTGGAAAACGTATGAAAGAACTGGGCTAGGGCTCCAGGAAGCTCGGATAATTGGGCCTCTACCGGCAGACGCGGAAGGCATTTGCCATCTCGGCAATGCCTTCGATCCAAGAAGAGTCCATTCATGCGGCATCCCCAGGTTGACCATGTTCTTGTTAGATTCACGCCGTTCTGAGAGGGAGTACTCCATGCTGAGCCGTCATCTCGCCACCTCCTATGGCATGAAGCCTGGAGAGCTGAACCAGATAATGCCTCATAATGGCAGTATAGCGGTTTCTTCGGGGAGTATCCTGCGCCTAGATGCTGACGGGATGGGAAACGGCGGTGTAGGGGCACGTAAGAGGAGTGAGGGAGGCCGCTCGGGAAGAGTTACAGGGTGGGAGGAGGGTACGAGAGAGTTCGTCATCTACTCTCGGATATTGTCGTCTCCTAGTTTCGGAGTCAGCCTCGGGAAGGCACCGACCGCCTGGACGTGATCTGACCCTGATTTTCGCATTGACTGCTCCGGGGTACCTGTTCAGGGGGTAGGAGAAGAGGACGGGGGGACGTAGGAGAGGGCCGGAGGCAACTAGTCCTGGGACCGATCTCAAAGCTGCCTTGCGTGCACCGCTTTCAGTGGACGGCGTTTCCAGTATTAAGTGACGAGGCAGGCGCCATCGTGATAAATGATAGATTAGCAATCTGACCACGTCAGACAGTTCCAAATTACTAAAATCATCGCTCTAACTAACCAGGGTGGAATCCTCAGTCTGACTAAGACTGTGTAGACCCAGCGGTTATGATCTAGACTTACTAAGATGTGTATTTTTGCTATTGTCAGAGATGTAAGCATTAGGCTTAATGAAGGTGACTGGGGTCGGCACGTGCCATTGATGGTCTGAGTGAGAAGCTTTACGTTATGGCTCCAGGCCACTTTCATCACCGCGCGTTAACTTAAGGTTGAGCATTTAAGTCCGGTAGAGCTTTCGATAATACAAGAGAAGGGAACAAGAGGAAGCTGTAAAAGCTCACTTCGTCAAATACGCTTCTAAGAGCCGTAAATTCAATTACGAACTAGGCAACTATATTCTAAGAGCTGCAGAAGCACGGCTTAGCGACTAGACTTGTTAAGCTACTTTCTAATAAAGACCGATACATAGTTAATACCCTCGCTACTTAAATCTATTCGATAGTCTCAGACACTCAAACATATAAAAGCGCTAACAGCAGGAGCTGTCACTAACGTAATACCGTAGTTAGGTGTCCTTTAAACTCCTTAGACCTTAGCGCCTTCTCATTCCTCGTTTCGTCTTCTTGCTCGGCTTATGTTTCTTAACCAGCTCATAGCTCACGAATTTCTCCGCTACCCATACGTCCTCCTCCTTAGAACGACCTATAAAATGTACCCGGTATTCCGCCCTCCTACTTTGCCGACGGGTACGGACGACCTTTACTCCCGGGCCGAGCCCTTTATGCCTCTTCTTAAAGTCGTCGATAAGCGCGTTATCCAGGATGTGGTCTCCAGGCTCTTAAGTGCAGCTTCCATTACACCACTTTATAAAGAACCAGCCTCTCTATTTATTAAGTAAACAGTTAACCGGATAGTCCTTATCCTGGACCGGGCTTTGTTGGTCTGTCGTCTCCGGACTGCTAGGCAGTAGCTCGGCCATTATGTCTTCCGACTCGGCAGCTGCGGATAGGACCACAGTGTGTGGCATTTTGCTGCAATGCTAGAGAGGCTTTATATTTGCGTCTTGTACTAGTTCTGGAGCGGTCGTATTAATTTAAAGAGCCGGATTAACCATGTCTATACTGAAGTTTGAATGACTGGGAAGAATTTATAAGCTTGAATCAGCACATTCTTCTGGAAATAACTCTTGCGGGCCGTCCACTACGAGAGTGCCTTTCCCTGAGATGGTGAGATAAGCTCCTTTAGAGTAAGGCGGCTTATCTGATCCTCTTTCGGAAGGCTTTTCCTTAAGTGCTATTTGCAACAGACCGTCACCGATCGAAGTCACTACCATGTCTGGGACCTGTAACAGACCGTCCTTAGCTAATTCCCACGCTTTAAGATCATCGGCAGGGAATGAAGAAGAACAGAATAAGTTAATCATATAGTCATCGTTAGTAAGGTGCCCAGCAGATGGAAAGCTAGTAGTTAGGGATAAAGCTGATATAGTCGGTGGGCAATCGTCCTTAAGCATTAAATTAATATCTACGAGGCTCTTTAGCGGAGATAATAATAAAGTTTCATTAGTGGAGCGGTTATCGTCTTAGTCTTAAAGGCTGTCGCCGGAGTATAATGCGCTGCTGCTTAACGATTCTGCCGTCTCGGTGGAGTTTGTTAGGTCTGGAATAAGCTTTAATGCAGAGAGGTTTATAAAGCCGGGGCATGCTATATTTCCCGCATATGTAAGAGACGTCGGCTTATAACTTTTTAGCAGCTTAAGAATGATTCGGTTAATCTTACGTAAAGGTCTGTTTACCACGTCCTAACTTTCCTAACAGGAAGATTTACGTTTTCCCGCGGCTTTAGTCTTAAGAGTGCTATGAACGTCTTTAAGGTAATGCTATAAATCAGTCTTTAAATGACATGTAGCGAGGCATTGTGGATATGGACACTGCAGACTGGTTAGATTATAAGTCTCGATGTATTTTAAGATACACGTAAAGATATGTCGCTTCCAGCTGTCCTAATTCGGGAACTGCTATATCCGCTGCTCTGGAGGAAGGTCTTCCCTGCCCAAGTGGACAAGGCACAGCCCGGCGCAAGCAATAGCGCTCTTAAAAGTAACTTAATTGTAACGGAAGGGTAAATTAAGCTTATCGATATAATCTCGGCAGTGGGCAATCCATTCCGTCTTATCCGTTACTTAAATGCTATAGAGAAAATAAAACTCGGCGAAACTAAAGTGCTTCTTATAATAGCCTCTGTAACAGTCGAACACATGTTTCCATTTATTTTTAGAGACGTTAACGTAAAGTGTTAGTAGCGTAAATATAAATTATAAGGAGTTGCTTCTTACCTTTCCATATCCTGACCGCAGGAAGGGACTAAGCAATTCCCGTCATTCGGTCATAATACATCCTAATAAGCTATACGGCAATCGCTCTTACGGAGGACTATAAGATCCTCGAGAGCAGAGATCCATTCTTAACTCCGTAGCCAGGCTTTAAGGGTTAGAGTTAAAGCGAGACGGCGGCGGGCGGGGTGTAATATATAAGGGATACGATCGAAATGACCTTAGCTCTAATCACTCTGTTCGTAGTCCTTAAGAGTTTCGTATATCAGCTTCTAGCTCTTTTAGTACTCCTTTAGCGCCACCCCCTCGAGTTTTCGAATTTGCTCGTATAAGGATTTCCGCTAGGCCTTAAGCTCTAAGCGAGTTTTCTCCGAGGTTATAACTTCGATCTTTATAAAAAGGCCCTTAATTTGTTCTTAAAGCGAGATAATTTCTAAGCTATTCGCTAGCTCTTCTCCTACCTTACTTAAGAGGTTTTAATAAAGGTCGGAGTTTCTTCTTATCGTTACGGAAAGGAAATCTTAATTAAGGTCGGTTTAAAGCTTTATTCTTAAATAGCTTCCTATACTGTTAATCCTCGACACATTGCTTAAGTAATAATTAATAAGTATAAGCATGTTGCTTTATAAGGTAAATTTTAACACTTAGCTTAGTGAATAGTAATTTAAGATTGCTATAATTAGTAGTGTTCCGTTATGCTTAAAGGGCGTATTAACTTTACTATATACGTTAATTAAGGCAACTCGTCGTGCAGTATAAAGGCTAAACGTATTAAAGCTAGTGCGTGCAGCTTAGCTGGACGATTAATAACTTTATAAACTTAAAGTTTTCGCTTTATCTTTCGGCCCGCTCGACGTTTATTCCGGGAATACTAGTTTATTCTTCTTATCGTATACCCACTTTATAATTCTAAAGTTCCCGCTCTTCGGCGGCTTAGCATTTAAAACTTATTAAATAATTTAATAACCCGCTAACGCTTATAATGAGATAATGTTTATTAACTAATGTAATATCGGTTAAGTAAATAAAGGTGGTAAAAAGCTATTTAGTCCCTTTATCTGCTCGGTAAATGGATGCTTCGTTCTAAAATAATTAGCCTCTTTTTAATATAAGTAAGTGTTATCGCTTACTGGTTATCAGTTAATGCTTTATAAACTTCCCGCTTAAACTTTAGCTTATATTTTAGCTCCCCGTCCTTTTATAAAAGTAAGCATTCGAGGTCTTAAAGTGAGATTAGCTATAAAACTTATTATTATTTTCCGACGTTAATATAAACTTAATACTTCGCTTAACACACCTTTAATAGTTTAGCCGAGGTGAAGCAGTACGTGTTTAAAAGATTAGTGTTATTAACGCGAGCTCCTTTATATATATAATTATAAAAGTCGTTACACTAATAACGCTCCTACATATAAACGTAGTTCTCGATAGTTAAGAAAGGCTTTATCGGCCGCTTAAACCCCTTCTTACCGCTCTCCACTAACCTAATCTTATCGGCTAGTTCGCCTTTAATGTACTTTTCTTCCATTAGTAACGGCACTGTACCATTACTATATCTTTTAAACAAACTCACCGGAGCTAATAACCTCTTAACGTCGAGAGGAATTTAAGTATTATGCTTTCGTTCCTATGCGTTACAAAATCGCCGCATCGTACCTCGCACGCTGCCTGTTGTCGCCTTTATGTTTTCCTTATCCAGTCTACCTTTTATATTACGTCCGACTAACTCCGTAAAGTGCTTCAGCGTTTGTAGGTCGCGTGGAT
The DNA here is from genome assembly GCA_033297225.1 of Diplogelasinospora grovesii. NCBI lineage: Eukaryota > Fungi > Ascomycota > Sordariomycetes > Sordariales > Diplogelasinosporaceae > Diplogelasinospora > Diplogelasinospora grovesii. Next base: position 41,039 of record MU853956.1, on the reverse strand, counting down.
CTGAGCTAGGCCATCTTCTCTCGTAGCTAAGGCAAGTTAGCCACCCGCCGATAGTGGCTATAATTCGTATCGGGTAACGTACGCCTCCTATAGTAAATGCTCTCGCCTGTACCGCTCTTTACTTAATTGTTTCAGGTTTCTGCGGACTGGATGAGGATTGATATTTGATCGATCTAATGAGAGACCTTTATCGATCGCAGCTGCGATCATCTCATCAGGGTCACGCGCGGTCCGTCTGCGCTGCTCCGTTGTCCGATTGTTAGTCGTCGTCCTGGTCGCGAGGTTAAGCGTATTGGATTGAGAGCAAAGTAAGGTGACGTTTGGAATAAGCAAGAGGCCAGTAAGCGAGTGAAATACTTGCAAAAGGGTAAAGGAGTTGCGATGCAGATGTAATTGCTTGAATAAGACAGAGAGCGCGGGACCAAGGGAAGAGAGGCGGGTTCTATGTCCATATAAATACGCGGACTGCAAAGAGCGAAGATTGCAGGACATGGTGAACGAAGGCGGCGGCGCAGCGATTCCGTTCTGGCTGGCTTTTTTCCGGGGGTTCGTTTTCGAACCCCCGGAAACCTCTTGGTGGTCATTTCAGACTCCCTCGGCTGGAGTTGAAGCTTTTTGAGAGTCTTCTGCCGCAACACAGTGGGGCCAGTGTGCGATGGGTGTGCGAGGGGTGTTGTCGCGGGGGTCACGTGTGGTAAAGCGTGCCATTTCACGTGCTTAAGTCATGTGCGCTCTGAATCATGCGTTCGCCCCATACAGGGCGCAGCCCACACAGATTACTAAGCTCTCCTTTGTTATGTATATATACTACGATCTTTACTCACTCTCTTTTGGATCAATTAAGGAACTCTTTTCAACTTTCCCGTAGCGCTCTCCTCACAGGAAGTCCCTTCTGCAGTTCCCGCTTCTGCGTGACAGTTATGAGCCCGGTTCCCGCAGGTTCGAAAACCTAGTTTTCACTGCGCACATTAACATCATACTACTGTGAGAAGAGCGTTACGATTCCTTCCTTGTCTTGTTATCCTTATCGTCCTTTCTCCCTCTCTTTCGAGCTTCAAATCCATCATGGCTTACGACACCGCCCAGGACTACCTTTTCGAGAAGTCCGTTGAACTGACAGACCGATACTCCTGGCCGACATGGTACTCTAACCTCAGGATCAACGCACGCCGGCTGGGTATCTGGGAAGTCTATGTCAACCCAGACTCGCCCGACGCGCCGCCAATCATACCAGAAGCAACTCTTAAAGACGCTTTGCAACCCACCGTCGGATCGATCTACGATGATCTGGCAAACTAACGTGCAGAAAAACACCAGTTAGCTTTGCAACTTTAGGAAGCGAGCGACCCGAACACGCGTGGAGCGAAGCCGGTCGAGCCACTAAAGCTAACTATGGATGAGGTCGACAAAGAACTGGATCGGGCGCTTAAGATCAGAACGGCGCGCTCAGCCAAATCCTCATTATACTCGACCGAATACAATTTGCTCTAGACCTGGGTTGAGAAGAGTATCGACAAACGGCTGTACCAAACGGCTTTACAAAGCTGCGATCTGCTCGGAACTACCAATCTCCAGGGAATCGTGCGGTTCCTGAAAAAAGACCTAGCCCCAAGGGCGAGTACCATCCAGGACACTGTGCGTCAGGAGTACCGAAAGGTGCTTACGCAAGCCCTCGCGGCAGGGACCAACAGGGAACGCTGGTTGGCCGAGTACCGCGACGTCCTAACTCGCGCAAGAGCTTACCAGGTACCTGAGGTCGAGGGTACCCTGGCTGTGAAGGACTTCCTAAGGGCTTTGAGGCGAATGGCGCCACAGTGGTTAAGCCGTCAGTACGACGCCGTGGTGGAACGAGAGGCCGAAGAGCTACCGATTAAGAGTTTAAAAGATTATGCTATGGTGTTTAGCGCTATGCTCCACGAGGAGAAGATGAACGCCATTGCTCAGGGGCTAGGCATGTTTGCCGCGCTTAACCTTAAGGATGAGCCCAGCACCTCGAAGGAACCCCACAAAGGCCCAACCGGAACTAACAAGGCCGAGCGCGAACAGCACTCCTGTCCCTATAAGGCGGATCCAGCCATGACTCATTCCTTTCCACCAGAGCGATGCGTAGACTTAGAGTGCGCGCTTACTGGTAAGTCCAGGATGCGCTTACGTGGCATTTCTAAGAGAAAACGCGAGGACATTCTAACTCGCCTTAACTTCACGCGTTAGAAAGATTTGCGCGCTAGCTTAGAGAAGAAGAGTTGGCTTAATAAAAGTGGCGATATCCTTAGAAGTGGCGGTGGCGATGGAAAAGGGGGCTCGATAGGCTATCCCGGTTCGGTAGTCGTTATAACCATGGATCCAGGGCTCATAAGCGAGCTGGGTAAAGGGAACGGGATTTACGCGGCTATACAGTACGCTCGCCACCTATTAGCAGACAGTATCCTTGTTGATAACTGTGAAGCTATCCACCTGGTTAATAATAAGAACCGTCTCGAACCAGGATCGTATAAGCCTTATAATAATAACGAATCGGTGGAAGCCGGTACTATAAGCTTTCTTATCGTTAGAAAAGGACGCTGGGTACTAAAGAACGCTCTCGCTGGGCAGAAGGGACCTAATATAAAGGATCTTACGTTCGACGACGTTACCGTGGTCGATGAGTTTCACGTGAACAGAGTCTCGGAAGCTCGCCTTCGTAACGCTAGAATTTAGTTCTGTAGATTAAACTATACACTTCGTTTTAGAAAACTAGAAAAGAGTGTGGTAGTTAAGGCTCTTATACGCAAGCATAACCTAGTATTCTTTGAATACAAGCCCCTTTCTATTTACTATAGCATTCTAAACGTGATTCCAGTAAGCGCCGCAGGCACCGTTATGTTCTTAATGATAGGATTAATAAGACAAGCTTTAAGGCGCCCGTGGCGGCCGTTACTAAACCCGCCGCGCCTTAGAGAGGATTTAAAAGCCCTCTGGCATGCTCGTTCTGGGCATTTAGGACTAGAGGCACTTAAAGCACTCGTCCAGAGCGCTAGGAACGTTAAGATAAAGGGGACTGTTAGACTGAAATGCGAGGAATGCGCGCGAGCGTACGTAAAGCAGGTAGTTTTATAGAGAACGTTAAAGAACCGATCGGTACGTCTATTCTAGCGCATTTCGTAAGATCTTTTCGACTTCGAATAAGGCTTCGACAGTTTCTAATAGCTCCTGGTGATTAAGGACGAGTATAGTAAGAAGCTCTTCTCCTTTCCCTTAATCTATAAATCGCTCGTGGAAATTTTTAACACTATACGCAACTTTAAGCGTTAAGTAAGACGGCAATACGGGCTCTCGATATATAAGATCAGGTAAGATAATGATACCGCTACGATCGGCATAAAGGGGTTTATAGTTTATTAAGTCTGGGCGCAGGAAGAGGGCATTAACGTTAAAACCACTCTTAGCTACACGCACCAGCCGAACGGTGGGATTAAGCGCGCGGGACAAGAGCTCGTGAGCAAGGTAAACGCGATGCTAAATGGTGCAAATCTGCTTACGAACCTTTAGCCAGAGGTTAATAAAGCAGCGGCGTACCTTTATAACATCAGTCCGAGCCCTGCACGCGGGTTACGCTTATTAAACGAGGTCCTGGACACATGGTTCTAATAGTATTTCCGCTGGTACGAGCCGTATATAATTAAAGGACTTACTTAGGACCTACGCCTAGACTGGAGTGGGATTTATGCGTATGGATGCCGAGCGTACCCCCTCGATAAGGCACGCGAGGCTAGGAGGGAAAGAAGAGCGTTTAAGACTAGACCGCGGGCTTATATTAGATACCTAGTTAGATACGTTGCTTCTAACATCTACAGGATCTGGGTTCCGCAGCTTAATCGCGTCATTACCACCCGTAACGTAACGTTTAACGAAGAAAAGTTCTATTAACCTAAGCAGGAGAAAAGGGAGGCGCACCCGATTCCTATTATAAAGGAGGTAGCAAACGAACTTAATATCGGCAGCCAGCTTCAGGACGCTAAGCAGGCTTTATAAACGCTTCTGTCGTGGGATAATATCTATGGTCTAGTACGACGAAGGGAGCTATAACTCGTGGTACATCCTCCTAAGCAAGAACTCGGGGGTGCGGAGCTTCCCGGGCTTAGTCAGGACTTGGGGGTGGCCGCAGAGGAAGCTGTGGAAGGCGAAAGATCTGTCGAAAAGCCTGGCGTTAGCAGCTCCTCTAATAACACGCGAAGTGGGCTCCTGACCCTTTAAAGATCTCCGGAGCCAAGTGAATGGCACGGTAGAAACCTAGAGCAGAGGACAAGCTTACGGCGTGGGGAAAGCCCTGCGTAAGGTGAGGACTTAGAGCATGGGAACGGGGGCAACTAAGGAGAACCCCTTCCAAATCCACTTAAGGAAGATAAGGAACCCTAGTTAACAGCTCCGGAAGATAGCGGAGACGAGGATGACAGTACACTTATAAACGGTGGTGGATCTGTTAGCAGTACTGTTACCGACGAGATCTAGGAGGTTATTTACGCTAAACCTCTTTCGGCCGGAGAGATAAGCGTGGAAACTCCTCAGATCGAACAGCTAACCCCTCTCCAAGCTCCTAAGCGCAAGTATGTGAAGAAGGACTATAGTCCCCTAACGCGGGTGAGCAGGAGAATAAGGAAACAGGATCCAGAAGATCCTGATGGCTTAGGTGGCGTAAGCGCAGTCTTCGCTACCATTATGTTTTCAGGGGACGAAATACGCGTCCTAGAACCCAGTTCGTAGTATACCTTCTTTATAACCTTTATGCCTGATTAGCTGAAGGTCATTAAGGAGGGAGACCGGGAGCATAAGACGCTGCATGCCGTGATCGCGGCGGCAGTGTAACAAACGTAGGCGAAGCGGTTAGGAGCCGCCCCAACTAAGGGACTGCATAGGGATGATCTTATTAGAGCACTGGCGGTACCGAGGAACTGGAAGGACCTAGCTAAACACCCTCAGCGAAGCGCCTTCATAGCGGCCTGTAGAGACGAGATTAACAACCTGATCAGCAAAAAGGCTTGGAAAAAGATCCTTCGGTCGCAGGCGAAAGGCAGGCCTCTTCCACTTAAATGGGTGTTCACTTATAAGTTTGATCCAGAAGGTTACGTCACAAAGTGTAAGGCACGCATTTACGCCAGGGGTGATCTCCAGAAAGCCACTCTCCAAAACACTTACGCGGCTACCCTGGCGGTAAGAACCTTCAGATTGATGATAGCAATCGCTGCACGCTAGGACCTAGAGGTCAAGCAGTTCGATATCGTACAAGCGTTCCTGAACGCTGACCGGGACGATGGTTCTGTGGTATACTGCGAGCTTCCTGAAGGGTTTAAGGAAGAAGGAATGTGCGTAGAGCTGGCGAAAGCCTTGTATGGGCTAAGGGACTCACCCCATCTCTGGTATAAAGAGTTCTGCTCCACTCTGAAGCTACTCGGGCTTACACCATCGGGAGAAGACCCCTGTCTGTTTATGAAGGCAAACAAAACTGTGATGCTTGTGTTCTACGTCGATGACTTCTTAGTGTTTTACGCGAAGAAGCACTCTGCTGAGGCTGAACGCGTGATAAAAGGACTGAAGGGGGCATACGAACTTCACGACGTGGGCGACATCAGGTATTTCCTGGGCGTTAAGGTGATTAGGGACAGAGCAGCTAGGAAAGTCTGGCTTGCGCACGATCAGTACATTGAGAAAATAACCTCTCGATACGACTTAGTGAGCTCTCATTACTTCCCCTGCACGCCTTTACCGACGGCCGAGCTGGTAAAATCGACTGGCTAAGCTACCGCTGCGCAGGTGAAGCGGTACTAGGAGCTTGTGGGATCTATCCTGTATATAGCCATCATGATCAGACCCGACGTTACGTACGCGTCTGCTAAGCTCTCGCAATTCTTAACGAATCCAAGCCCAGAACACCTTAAGGCAGCCAAACAAACCATACAGTACCTTTACGGAACGCGGTTCCTAGGGATACAGTATGGGGGGGTGATCAGTGGCGCGTAAGTCTTGTTGATCGCAGGAGACGCTTCTTTTGCAGACGACACAGAGACCAGGCGCTCGGCTCAGGGGTATACTATGATGCTTTTTGGTGGCTTAATTAACTGGAAAGCGGCTCGCCAGGACACAGTAACCACGTCGTCCACTGAAGCAGAGCTCCTAGCCCTCTCCCTGACAGCGAAGGAAACTATGGCCTTCCAGAGGCTGTTTAAGGAGATCTCCTTAAACCTGGGGGAGCTTTGGAAAGTCTATTGTGACAACCAACAAACGATCAGGCTCGTGGTGGGCGAAGGAGAAAGGATCAACACTAGGCTACGCCACGTGGACGTTCACAACCTGTGGCTACGTCAGGAGCACTCGAAGAAAGCGTTCGAAGTCACTTATCTCTCCACAAACGAGATGCCTGCCGACGGCCTCACGAAGAACCTACCACGGCAGAAGTTCGAACACTTCAGGGCGCTTCTCAACCTGCAAGATACGCGTCACCTCATTGAAACGAGCAAGTAAAACAATGTTCATTACTGACCACAGCGCTGGAAACAGTTGATCTACCGCGCGGTTGATTAACTGGGGGGTGTGTCGCGGGGGTCACGTGTGGTAAAGCGTGCCATTTCACGTGCTTAAGTCATGTGCGCTCTGAATCATGCGTTCGCCCCATACAGGGCGCAGCCCACAAAGATTACTAAGCTCTCCTTTGTTATGTATATATACTACGATCTTTACTCACTCTCTTTTGGATCAATTAAGGAACTCTTTTCAACTTTCCCGTAGCGCTCTCCTCACAGGAAGTCCCTTCTGCAGTTCCCGCTTCTGCGTGACAGGTGTGCAGTGGTGTTTAGCGCCGGTGTAAGTCTCCACAAAAGCGGCGGGGGATCACGTGTGCTCTGCTGCTGAAGGATGTAGAGATTCGGGTCAGGAAACAATTTGTTCAGGATGTTGGCGATCGTGCCGAGGGTGTCTTCCTATGGGCTTTCTTGGTGACGAGGTCGCTCCGCGATGGTCTGACCAACGGGGACACTCTGCAGGATCTTCGCAAGAGGCTAGTCGCTCTGCCAACCGATTTAGAGCGCCTTTTCAGGCACATGCTCGATGCAGTCGATTCACTGTATCACGAAAAGATGGCACGCATCTTTCTCATCGCGCTTTGGGCGACGATAATACCTCTCGATCTCCTGATATACGCGTACCACAACGAGGAAGAGGACGATGAGGACTACGCAATCCGCCGACCTGTAAAACGCATAGCACCTGATGAGCTCGATGATATAAAGGAGCAGACCAAGCGCCGTATAAATGCATGGTCCAGCGGACTTTTAGAGGTCCAGCATCTGAAAGTCGAGTTCCTGCACCGCAGCGTTCGGGACTTCCTCCATACAGGCGAGATGAACAACTACCTCGCCGGCAAGCTCAGCTCCAAATTCGACGCAGCTTTGTCCATCTCAAGGGCCTTCGTGGCCATGGCCAAATCACCTTTGGGGGACAACGAGTCCGATTACAGTCGCCGCTGGAACGGTCTGATCCACTTCGTCTACCTTGCCGTTCGATTTGCCGCGCAAGCCGAGCCATCAAACCAGATGAAAACATTAAAGCTCATGGACGCTCTGGAAAACGCAATGGAGACGCTTTCCGAAGCCGGGCTATTTCCCTCGGAACTTTGCGAAGTGCCGCCTAGGCTCACTGTCCGCATGTTAATCCTTCACTCGGAGCTGACGTGGTACGTTGAGATCAAACTCAAGGACTCGACGTACTTCGGCGATTTCAGAGAGCCACCGTTATTTTTGCTGTTAGCTACAGGTACCTGGATAGAAGCAGGTAAATATGGGCATTCGTTCGACGGTTTAGGCGCATTTGCCGAAATGTTAGACGTTCTTCTACGGCATGGCCAAGACCCGAATGATACACGTACCGACAGCATCAAAGAAACCACTTTTTGGACGGAGATCTCACGGTTCACCTCAGTATTCTATAGTAATTGGGCATCTTAGGGCTTCCAGCCCGCAGTGGATAATCGGATAGCCTCGATTTGTCTGGCCCACGGGGCGGACGCAAACGCCACGAGACCAGAGGGTGGTCTCACCGCATTTGCCTTGTACCTTTTTGCATGCTTCTCAGGGAAAACATGGGATGATCAGACAGATAACTATCTGCGGGGCTTGGGTGACTTCCTTGAGGCCGGCGCGAATCTAGGCGCCTTGTTGGGCGTCTCGGAATGGGAAATGCTCGTTGGTAAACTCTTTCGAAAGGAAGATTACTTGAAGTTTGAAAATGCATTTACCGGGTCTTTCGTTACAGTATGCGAGGCGTACTGTAGAATGCTCAGCGACGCTACCAATCTCTCGTTTCTAGACTACCGGAACTACCCCTACCTGTATGCATCTGATGTGGATGTCACCAACCTGATTGAAGTGGACCGCCAGAGACGGTTCGCATTCCTCTCGGAAGTCACCAAAAGGCTAGTTCTGAAGGCCGACCTGAACGCTAAGATGGCCAAGCAGCTCGAAGCCGCAATCAAGCAGACGTTTCCGGAACCTGTTGCAGATCCCCTAGTGGAGAATCGTGCAGAAACGAACTATCAGAAGCCAGCAAGAGCGAGGGGCCGAAAAGACACGCAGGCCCAGCTACACGTCCTGGGCTCGAAACTTCGGTGCCCGCTGTGTAATCACTCAGAAGGCGAGGGAGCAGAATTGGATGTCAGGAGCCCACAAGACGACGCGATCGACTTGCCCGTCTCGGAAGATTCGAAAGGACCTACAAGAGTTGACGAGTTCACAAGCCAAGGACCAAACGAGATATTGGACATTCAGAAAACTCAGGCGCCAGAGCACGAAAGCCTCAAGGAATGGTTCCAAAGCTGGCTGCCGCAGAGGTTGCCAACACCAATGAGGACGGGATTACGCCGTACCATCGATGGCTCTAAAGAAGGAGTGAATATACCTATCAGGCCTTCTCCTGGTCGTGCGCCATCGCTTTGGAGCGTTGATTGAGATTTCTTTGTACGTACAGACACTTATGTGAGAGACAAAGCGCGAGGTTGGGGCATTTGAAATGGCAGAGGCTCAAAGTTACTATCGTCTACCTGACTGTATGATGTATCAAGAGATTGGTCTCTACACCATGAAGGCTTGGCACCCTACCGTGCAGTCATCTTTCCAGGGAGCAAAAGAAACTAGCAGCGAATGTTACTTCCGGTACATGTAGGTACCTGAGTCTTGCACAAATCGCGTCAATGTTGGTGCCAACAAACGATGCTCATTCCGCGCCTACCTACACAGGACCAAATCGAGCAATCTTGGTGCTGTTTTGTCTCGGTCTTTGGTCAACAACTTACCGAGCGCAGTCAGTAGTGTCCAAGTATCCCAGCACAGAAGGCGCGAGCTGTTCATTTCCACGTGACGGCATGCTTCTGGAGGAAGGACCTACAGTACATGTACCTGTATCTGTCGATCTTGCTGGCCATAAACTTAAGCTATCTTACCTGCGCTTTCCTTTCCCTTTGCCGAAACTCAATGAGAAAAGTTCGCCCCAAGCTGAGGCGTCAGGGATGGCAGGCACAATGGGATTCAGTCCGATCGCTCTGCACAATCCAGCGGCCACTGCCCGTCGGAGATCTCTGAGCATGTACTAATACCTGCACTTTCGACATCACAATCAGTATTCCATTCAATCCTGATTAAGAGCACGTCAACAAACTGCTATCGTCACGCTACTCGCCTTACTTCCTACCTGCTCTCCACCACCATCTACACTTTTTTTTTGTTCCTGGCTTTTTTCTTTTTTTAGCACGCAATTGATACCAATTACCTACCCAAATCGCTCCATACCTTACCTACAGGTACCTTACGCGCGCAAGGAGATCAGGACAAGGTAGCGAAAATGCCAAGCGGGATGATGTCCTTGCTCGCGTCGCGCAGTGCCAGTCGCCGGGACTTTTGTCTCCAAGTCACCGAACATGACACACCCTGGCCGGCGTGGTGGGTCAGACAGCTGTATCACATGCCGACGGCGCCTACCCGAGCCCATCTGGGGTTTATCGATCCCGTCAAGGGGCTGGAGAAGTGTGAGCTATATACCTGCTACCCGGAGGAAAAGAAAGTGGTGGACCTCGCAGACAACGCCGCGGGAGCGGGAACGGGATCGGGATCGGGAACAAACGATGGGGGGAAGAAGCAAGAGCGACAACAGCTCTTCGTGTTTGAGGGCCTGTTGGTCAAGCAGATCCCCCACGTCGTCCAGAGGGTGATGCACCAGGACCTGGTGGTGTCGTTCATGACCCTCGTCTCGCAGCCATTCGAAGTGCTGTACCTGACAGAAGCGGGTATGTGCACACGAGGTCCTTGTACCGGGGAAGGGGAAGGCTGTGGCGGATTGTGCGAGGTATGTACCGGGACGGATAAGCAGGGGAGGCTGTGGCGGCCGGCGCTGGAGTATCAGATCATCTACTGCCGGGGTATCATGGAGGCGTTTGCGGATTCGCCGCTCGGGCGCGTTCTACGAGAGGAAATGGACACTGGGGATAAAGGAGACATGATGCAGGTGACTTTCTCCCATGAATGGATCGAAGATTTGTGGTTCATCCCGGAGACGGACGACATGAGCAGGGTTCTAGGGGAGAGGCGGGGGTTGGAGAGGGAGGGGCCGATCTGTGGGGTGTGGGAGGTCGACGGGGAATTCGATAGTGTGTATGACTACGGGTATGAACAGGGTGAGGGACGGGGATGGCGTCATGAGATCCGAAATTGCAAGGAGCAGGCCGCGCTGGTTCTTGAGCTGGTTCCGGAAGGTTACGTTGTGGCGGAGGGTGGCGATATCATCTGTCTCATGAGGGCTGTGCTTCAAAGATGGGAATGGAGACGGCCGGATGCCCCGCTGACAAGTTTGGAGACGGTGATGGGGGAGCAGATGCATACGGTTTATCTCTCGTGGATGCTGCGCAGGGGAGTTCAGGCTGTGATTGATGCGGGGCCGGATCTTGAGGATATTCCTCCTGCCTGTGAATGTGAGTGTCATCACGATGATGATGATGAGGGTGGGGATGGGGATGAGGGGGGCGATAAGGGGGAGGAAGAGAGGGAGGGGAAAGGGGGAGAGGGAAGTGGTGGAAACGGTAGTGGTTCTTCGGACACTCCATCGGCTGGTCCGATCGCCCCAAAGAACACTGCTAAGAAAACAGGAGATGTGAAGAATAAGAGTGGTGCGCAGGAGGAGGACGCCGAGCGCGGAAGGCAATCTGAACAGGAAGAGAAGTCACTGGTAGATGATGCGCTTGCTGGTCTGATGAAGATCGGTTGGGCGGTTTTGGCCGATGCGTCGTACCAGGGCGAGAAAAGTAGCAGCAGTTCGGACACCCCAGTGGCTGGTTCAATCGCCCCGAAGGCTTCTCGGGTAGCATGTGTCCCAGAATCAGGAGAACCGTCTTCCGAGATGAAGGAGGGTAATGTTGGACAAAAAGAGAACGCTGAGCAAGAAGAGGATGCTGAGACCGGGAAGCAATCTGAAGAGGAAGAGAAATCACTGGTAGCTAATGCGCTTGTTCGTCTAATGAAGATCGGTTGGGCGTATTTGGCGAGTACTCCTGACGCCGTAGATTTGGATTAACTCAAATGCTTATCATTTCATGGGTGGGTGGTTCTGTCGTTACTGTATATTAGCTTGTACGCGTTGGAGAACTTGTGGGTTGCTTGGCACAGTAGCCATACGAATAGAGTTTGCCAGCAAATGTTCGAAACCCCATAATGACCTTTCCGCAGTAAACTTACTCTGTAATTAATCTCACATGCAAAACCTGGAACTTGTCAACTTTCACCTTTAAGCACTTGACTGGCTATCAACACCTTCAGGAATGACTTTATACAAAGTCACCCCCCTATATAGAACCGTGTATGCACAGCCAACTAACATGCTCAATCTATACATAGGGCTTGCAGAGAACACAGGTATATCTCTGGTACGTAGTCTCCCCCTAAGGTAGTAGAAAGAGGGAAAGCCGTACCCAAAGAAGACAAGTGTCACCTGGCAATGTGCCATGCATGAAAGAAGTCCAGATGTCCTCTATGCCAAACGTCCTAAACAAGAAAAAAGAAGAAAAAATCACAGAAAGGATCATGGATCACCCGTCTAACTACCTAGGTACACAACGAGGGCAAATTATTCCAGACAGTAATTACTTCGAAACGGGGAATTCTGCGCAAAGTTCAAATTAGGCGGATGCACTGGCAGAGGCACCCAGCCGTTGCAGGATTTCAGTCTGTCTCGCATCCCTCTCCGTATCCCGCCCGGGGCAGTTTCAGGAAACAATGTCAGGCGACAGATATTCCAGGTAATGTTGAGCTAGGTTGCCAATCTCACGACGACTTACAAGACGCGGCGAGGGAGCTGACGCTGAGCATGCAGCAATGGAAAAACGCCGGGCATTACGCTTCCGGATGCCGCTCTGCAGGCCCAGGTCATCCGGAGGGCGCACCAGAAGGCCTGCCTCGACCCCGCAGACACTGACAACATCGAGTGCCATGGCACGGGCACTCCTGTCGGCGACCCGATTGAAGTGGATGCACTCAGCCGGTGCTTCAGGCCGCGGGCTGGGTCACCGTTGTTGATTGGGTCGGTAAGTCAGCCCTGGCAGCATAACGCAGAATCCAACCGAATAATGCGACGCGAACAAGGTCTACTTGATGGCCGGCTGTCTCGGCGGTTTGGGCAGTAGCCTGAGCCGCTGGATGATGGCCCGCGACGCGCGCCACTTCATCTTCCTCGGCCGCTCCGGGTGCGACAAGCCCAGCGCCCAGTAGCTCGTCTCGCACCTGCGTGGCGTGGCACACGGTAATCCAGCCGAAGTGGAGGGTCACGTGGAACCTGCACCATGCGCTTGAGGCGGGTGGCCTTGACAAACACCTCGACCTCGTCCTGCTCACGTCGTCCATCTCGGGCACCGTCGGCACGGCCACCGCGAGCAACTATTGTGCGGCCAGCGGGTTTCTGGACGCGTTTGCGCGCTGGCGTCGCTGCCAGGGCAACTTGAAGCCGACCGACACGGCCGGCTTGGGCATGATTTCCGAGGTGGGCTACCTGCACGAAAACCCCGACATCGAGGCGCTTCTCCTGCGCAAGGGGATCCGGCACCTGAGCGAGGACGAGTTCCTGCCTGCAGGTCATCGACATCGCGCTGGCCGGCACCGGCACCGGCGACGAAGAAGACCCGTCAGCACCATCCTCATATCTTTACCGGACTGGAGGCCTTCAGCATGCGCAAGCTGCTCGCGCAAGGCTTCGGCGTGAGCAACGGCACCATGCAAGACCCGCGCGGCGCCGTGCTGGCGGCCTCGCTGCAGGCCGAGCAGGACGCTAAGAGCGTAGGCAATGGCCGCGACAGGGCCCAGCTCGACTCGCTGATATGTCTTTCAGCAAAGACTCAAGAGTCTTGGAGTGAGAGTCGGACATGATGTCATACAGGTAGTTAAACTGTCTGGGGCGGATGCGGGGTTTAAGGTTGGTTGGAGTTTCCATGTGGGATTTTCTGTTCGAGACCTGTAGATAGTGGCCAAAATCCACCCTTCTATTTACGCGCAGGCGAAACAGAAAATTAAGCTTCCGCGTGCTCCACGCTGCTCCACGCTGCTCCACGCTTAATTGATGTTCGCCGTTGAGCGGTTGGCTTACCCACCCGTGCCACCTGAACCTAATGGTTATTCGGCACTACAAATGATAAGAAATCCAGCTCGGAGGATCCTTTGATGATGAATGGATGGGGATGGGAAATCCTACAGGATGCACTTAGCGTTTTGCGCCCTGTATGTACCTATGTATATACACAGGGTTGGGTAAGGTTTGCCTGACTTCTGGAAGCATACATGCTTACCTACCTGCAGGCGATGGATGTAGTACCAGATGATTAGTATAGAATGAGTCGATATCGGACGTTAGGTGAAGTTTGCGGAGACAATCTCCGAACCAAATACCCCTAGACATTGAGAGTCGGGCCTCTGCTGACTTTGTACACACTTTACGCGAATCGGGCACGCGTGTGCTGTCGCGCGTGCGTGCACTAAAGCCCCATATTTGATGCGCGCGCTGTTCACTCTGCTCTACTGTGTACTGTTACTGCATGGCGCGGATTCCGCCCCAAGTTCAGGTACCTGACGGAAGGTGGGAGGGAACCTAGCCACGGATCCGAAACCTAGCCAAACTACCTTAGGGCCCGACAGCCGTGGGCCGTCTTCCGAATGCTTGGGGTTTGCGTTGCATTTAGAACAAAGAATAGAATGTCCATCGAAAAGACCCGGGGGGGGGGGAAACTGCCCACCTGCCGAACACCAATGCACACAACTGATTCGAACACGGATCCGATTCGAACAGAAGCCCCAAATTCCGCGAGCCTAGACCAACCTAGCCACGGATAAGGGCCGAGACAGAATCAGATCCGTGCTGGCCCTAAATTTTGCCTGCCAGTCGGGGAAGCGAAGCTAAAACCCCCATGTTCCGATGGAACGATTCGCCCGTGACTCCACCCCGTTCTTTGTCAGGGACCTTACCAGAGGGGGATTAGGCGCATAGGTGATGACCCCGCTGGAACTGGAATTGAGACTCTGACTCGTGGTCAGCATGCGCTACTGTCCCAGCAACGCTCGCGACGCTAACTACTATGTAAGTGCAGATGTGTTGGGGTTTGGGGGTTTTCCTTTGTTTTCCTTCCCCATGTTCCCACAGTGCAACTCCCTTTCACCTTTTTCTTCTAACACCACCTAGTGCACCATCGCACGCCACACTGTTCGACGGCACACAATGCCAAGGTACTTACTGACTTATTCAGTGTCTTTTCTGGTCTTTTCGGTCTTTTCGGTCTTCTCGGTCGGGAAAGGGGCGGGGAGTGACAAGGGCAATCCACGAACGAATTGCCCCAAACGCTTGGAGACAGCAGTGCAAACAGCGGAGGGGGGCCCTGGCTTCCGCGCAGCGCTGCGCTACGCTCGGTCCTCTGCACTTGTGTCTTGACCTCGGCTCTCGCTGCCTAGGTGCTGCTTGCACATACTTTCAGTGAGACGAGAAAAAGCTAAATCTCGCGCTAGTGAAGCCGACCGCTCACCCCACATTTTCACTCCTATTCTGTTCTCGCATCGGTGGTTTGCTTTTTCTGAGACTAGTCAATCGACGCTGCTAAGATTTCTTGGAACTGATTTGGCTTAGTGAGCCCGCAATCTACTTGTTTTAGGTATCTAAGCGATTTGGCTGCAGATGATCTGCCATTAGCTTTTTCTCGTCTCACTGAAAGTATGCGGTACTTTGCCTTCCATGCATGGACGCGCCATGGAAGAGGGAAAAGTGATGACTTTTTCTTTTTGTTCCTGTTACATAGCCTTTTGCACTACTACATCCCCCCCGTACCAAGAAATATATTAGATGTGGGTTGTCCCACACCACCCCCCAGCCCTTTCTGGGTCCCCTCTTTTTTTTGCTCGCTTTCTCCAGATGAAGTGAGTGCGTGTTGAGCTGGAATCATTGCGACTTCAGGGCATTGCGCGCTGGCAGCGTGAAAAACTTACCCCTCGACACCGGCATTACACCATGGCGGGAACGCTGGTTCCGCCCTGGTATGAGCCAGAAGTCCCGCGAGAGGGTTCGCTGATTCTGGCCACATTCATCTGGGGCTTCGGTTTAGCCGTCGGCGTCTTTGCCTTCGCCAAGGCAATCCGGCAGACCTACCGGAGCTGGGTGCATACCCACAGGGTCAACGCGTATATCGCCATGGTCTGGCTCGAGTGGTCGGCGAACATCGCCATGTCTACCATCGGCTGGTGCTTCATCAAGGGCATCATCTGTCCGAGGTTCGTTCATCATTGGAGGGGGTCACCTTGAGGATCGGTGGCCGGTTGGGGAATCGGGTCTGGGATTAACAAGGATGCAGTTTCTGGTACTTTGCGGGAATGCTTCTCGTATGGACTATTCAGGTATGGGAATTCATGATCAACCCTTGACGAGAGCGCGGGATGAGATGGGCGAACGAGGCGGGGTGGGAGAGGGGAGGGAGCAATGTCAATGTCGAGACAGGCAAGGGACTAACAGGCCGAATTGACAGATCCAATGCTTGATGCATATTCTCGCCAACCGGATCGCACTCATCATGTACAGCCCCGTACGAGCGACTAGGTTGAAGTGGATTGTGGGGGTGGCCATCGGTCTCATCAACATTTCTGTCTGGTGTGTCTGGATTCCGGCCAGACTCCAGATCAGCGAGGCATTCATCCAGACCAACAACATCTGGGGCCGCGCAGAGAAATGCCTCTTCCTGATCATCGACGCGAGTCTCAACTCATACTTCATGTGGCTCACAAAGTCGAAGTTGGTGGCGACAGGATTGACACAGTACAAACTCCTTTACCGGTTTAACCTGTTGATGGTTTGCTTGTCAATTTCACTTGATGTGAGGGCGCCCCCGCAAATTCAGGCTGTTTGTATCAAGAAGGGAACTAATCTGGTGATGCAGGTTATCCTTATTGGGCTTATGTCGTTACCTGACGACGCAGTGTAGGTTTGGTCTGGCCCAGAACTAACATTCTCGTACTTGCTGACGCCAAACAGCTATGTCCAATTCGGTGCAGTGGCATATTTAATCAAGCTTTATATCGAGATGAACATTGCCGAGCTGATCGCCAAGATCCTCAAAAAGTCTGCTCGACAGCGCGTCTCGTCCTTTTCGACGGCAGACGGCTGGAGGCCCGAGTCGCAGAGCGAGGTGTTCAATCGGGAATGGCGCATCACCGCGGCCGCCAAGCGTTTCCTGCCTTCGGGCGGTCAGATGCACGAGCTGAACATGGACATCCTAGAGAACGACCTGGAGGCGCAGTGGGGCGGCATTCATGGGACTGCTGAAGCGCACGACGATGACGACGACGACGACGATGGGAATGGTCATCCTGTACGAGAAAGACACTCAGAGGACGGAGACCTCAGCAGAGGAGGTCCAGAACTACCTAAAGAGGCGCACCCCAAGGGAACCATCACGAGTTTTATTCGGGGGGATCACCGGGCACATCATGATGTAGATCATCGCAATAGTCACGAAAAAAATAACATAATAGAAGACTAACATCACACTTTCTTCCTCTTACTGTGACCAGTTGGCAAATTCCTTGATGATACTTTGGTTCCATTGGTTTGGCATGGACAAAGCTTCACCTTCACTGCCCAAGTGTTTGGAGGCAACGGAAGGTGCGATGGGCAACTTGCTCTTTCCCTGCAGCCTTTCCAGCACGTAATCAATGAAGAGCATAAAAGCCTGCAGCAGACGTCGCTGCCGTAACTCTCAGAGGCGATCTGCGTCGACTCGGGTGGCAGTTGCGAAAGAGGAACTCTTCCAAATCAGGCTCTCTTTGGGTGGGGTCGTCAATTCTCGAGGAGCACCGTCTAGAATCATTTTGTCTATGACTTCTCATCGTCCATCTTCATCACCATGCCTCGTTCTTATTGCAAGTATTTCTCTACATACAGCCCTTCCTACACCACCGGAAAAAGAGTTAGGCTTCACAGATCCGTGGAGATACCGCCCTGGCCTTATCGGCCCTGCTCTGTGGCCTAATCGGCTCGAAAGCATGATCGAAACCACCAATGATCACGAGTCCACGAAAACAACCGAAGTGTTAGATAAGAAGCAAGAAATAAACAAACTCAAGCTCCGAGCACGACAGCTTCGAGTTCCTCTACGCACCGCCCCAGCCCGCACCATGGCAAGCCATGATCAGTCAGACTTGGACAAGGATGATTTTAAAGCCGGCGGCTGGAACCGGCTGACCTCGGGCGCTTTGAAACCTCGATCATATTGCTCTGTGTCTCTGCTCGAGTTCGCGAAAGGCTCCTCACCCTGGACGAGAAGGATGCATGCTTGGCGGTTCTGGAATCGTGCTATCGCGAGAGGGCTCATCCAAGACCCCTATAACAAGGATGACGAGTTTGAGCCACGGGAAGTGCGGCACCTACCGGACCTACTCTCCGCTGAGAAACCCAGCCTTGCGAGTCAGGAAATGTATCGGCACGGATGGCGATACTACGCGTATGAACACAGCAGATTTATGATTCTCGACGACCTCCAGGACGAGGCTGTGCAAGACCAAGTTGACATTGAGGGGTTGTGGACCGCGTTGATGATGGAAGTGACTGTGCGTTGCCTTGGTTTTCTGTCTACTCTGATATTGTGCTCGATAACAAGGAAAGCTGACGCTGGGATACCGCTTCGTTACAGGACGGCAAACTTTTCTTCGCCCCATGCCCAATAAGCGCGCCGCTCACCGTTGTCGATTGGAGCGAGGGCAAAGGGCTATGGGCCGTGGAGATGGGCCTCAAGTTCCCTGAAACGTCCATTTTCATCAGGCCCAATGTGTGTATTCCTGACAGGCGTATTCCGCTGGAACTTGTTCGCTCAGGATGGCTGCCACCCAACGTTCAGCCGTGGCCAACTGACTGGGACTTGGAATGCGATCTCTTCCGTCTTCGTGGGGACAACTCCCTCCACCACAACCCTTTCAATGAACTCCGAATGGCCTTTAAGTAAGTGGCTATATTTTTCCGGGTTTCTTCTTGTCTCCCCGCGCTCCGAATGCGCCGCATGGCCAACCTAACTCTCATGTCCAGGCACCTCAAACCAGGCGGCTGGGTCGAATTCCAGGAATGGGGCGGCTACCCGATGTGCGACGATGATACAATGGCCGACGGCGACGCGGTGGCGTAGTATTTCGATCACTGCCAAGGGCACGCAGAGATCACAACGCACAAGCACACCAACATTGGTGCCGCCAGGGTCGAGGACTTCGGACAGTACCTACAGAGCACGGGATTTGTCAACATCGAGCGGATCAGTTACAAGGTACCGTTCGGTAGATGGCCCGAGAACAAGCGCGAACGTCTGATTGGCGAATACGCCAGACAGATTGTCGCTCGCCAAATTCCCAGCGTGGGAAGAAACCTGGTGGACTCCAGTCTTCACTACGACGAGGTTGTGGACACGTTCTTCAGAATCAAGGCCGCCACCGAACCACATGGCGATGGCGCCCACAGGTATTACGAGTTCGTAATCTGGTTTGCCCAGAAGCCGAAGGACTTGGCCGCTCTCGCGGAAGAGGTGGCGGACAAGGACGTGGGGGTTTTTCCTCTTGAGGACTTGGAGTAGCATAGCGTTTGCTGGTTGTAACTAGCGTCTTTCTCAGTATCTCTGATTTTATCATTGTTACAGCGGATGTAGCGTTTATTTCTTGAGAACACAATACTGCCAGTATCTCTTTAACTGGTAGCGCTTATTGAGCTACAATATGTACCGCCTGTAGCATAGACAGAAAGAATCGAGACAAACCACTTTTTCTATAGGATCAATCTTTAGATTCAGCTTTGAGATTGGTCGTCGGAGGGCTTTAGGTTTTGAGCTTCCGTCAGGTCCGGGTGATGTTCTCTTGCGCCGCCTTCAAGTTCAGCTCAAGTCCGAATTGCGAGAGCGGTCACACAAGCTCAGAGCAAATTTCAGTATAACATTAACAGGTCCAGCAGTCTATCAGGCGGCCAAGGCTTAAGAGACTAAAGGTCAGTCTGTTGGGAGTTGACTTGGTGAATAAGGTAGGCAACCACGAAGACACTGTATTCCGAGCATCGTGATGTTCCTGTACTCTTTGGTAACGCGAAGGATTGTTGTACTTCCCACCGACTGACCAAAGTCCGAGTTATCGGGTTTGCGGAATCCGAGGTTACCTAGTCACACAGCTTTGCGGTACATCTGCGTAGAGACGGGTTTTCCATTCTTAGCATCAGGTAAACTAAAGATAAAACTCGGCTGAGGAGCGAAAGTGCGCGCACACACATCATACGTGTGCATATGTCCGGTTGTTGACAAACGTATCCATTATCTTGAGCCCACTCGACATACCGGGCCGCTTAACGAAAAGAGAAAAAGAGAGAAGAAAGAAAACGAGGTTGTGGTGCTAGAACGGCAATATTACGTCACAAAAAGAAAGGAGAGGAGCAGCAGATGTAGGAAACAGAAAAGACACCGAAAACGCTAACAAATCACTGGCAGCAGCTCAAGCCCCGGTAGAAGCCTGATAAGAAGGCAGCGGCTCGTTTTTCGGCGGAAAGACGGTGGACGCGCCCTCAGCTCTTTGGCTCGGTAGGAGCATCTTCTTCATTCTTACCGACTCGAGCGCCACGCCGAGATCTTGGACGCCATGGCCGCCTATCGCCGACTCAAGTGCCTGCTGGATCTCGTTCTCTTCAGAGTCTAGCATCCTCCACCGATTGACCTCCTCTTCCCAAAAGAACAGCAGTGACACGAGCTTTCTGTGAGCGTGGACGCTGATTATGGAGAAGTGATGAGAGAAGTGCTTGTCGATCTTGTGCGTGTTTACTGTCATCGCTGGGTTTGCCGCACCTGGGTCACGGTCTTGATCTTGGGTGGTCGGGGGAGGCAAGAGAAGATAGCCCTTTTTGACGAGGATCTTGTACACCTGTTTCGCCAAGGCCTCGTGGTCGACGATGCCGGCGAGTTTCAGAGACTCCACATCTAGATAGCGCGGGTGACGCAGACCCAGCTGGAACTTGATGACGTTGTCCATCTGCTGCGGGCTCATGTCGATGTCGTCCTTGGCGTCAGCCGCCATCTGCGGGAACATGTTCCGCATCATGCCGAAGAACAATCTTGAAGACATGGCGGCGGAAGTGGTATGAGGATTGAGTCGGATGAGTAGGCCAAGAATGGGGTGTGCAACGTTTCTTCCGGGTGTTTTGATCGGAGAATTTTTGGTTATACTAGAAGTTTTAGCGAGGTGAGCTGGTAGAGCCTTGAATAGAATAAAGAATTTATGTATTTTCTTCGCAGCGAAGCGACGACCACTCAGGTTCAA
Organism: Diplogelasinospora grovesii; assembly: GCA_033297225.1. Lineage (NCBI taxonomy): Eukaryota > Fungi > Ascomycota > Sordariomycetes > Sordariales > Diplogelasinosporaceae > Diplogelasinospora > Diplogelasinospora grovesii. The sequence continues at coordinate 20,184 of MU853956.1, read as the reverse complement.
ATTATTGTCTTGTTTTCTCACCTGTTTTGTTTGTCCTGAGTTTGAATACTTCACGATACGGTGGATACGGTTTAACACTTCAAAGCTTCGCCTCAGACCACACGACACAAGTGAGCCACGTGGGGTAGCTCTTGGATGTGGTTGGACAGCATCCTAGAGGTCTACTTGCTTCGCCCGTTATAAGGTAGTGTGATTTCCGCACAGCACAGCCCGGCTCAGCACAGCCCGGCTCAGCACAGCCCGGCTCAGCCTTGAGAAGCATCTGGTGACGGATTGCCAAGTGTTTAATGTCACAACTGTTACACATCAATGCTAAACGCAGCAATGCTTGAGTCGGCGCAGCTACGTAATGTATGTCTACGTGTTGCAGGATCAATCAATCCCCTGGTTAATATTGCTTACCTCCCCGGGTCGTCCTACTCGAATGCCGCCCCGGACCGAAAGTCCGTTCCCCCCGGGATGTGGGGAGAGGGGTTGCTTATCCTTCATCTGATCCGCGTCTCCCCACATTCTTGACCAGCACTGCATCAAGCTTTTTTGACATTTACCCAGTTGCGACCTCGCTTATGAGGTACCTGCATATCTACCCAAGCGATCTACCTGCGATATATGATTTCTATTCTGGGTCGCATAAGTTCTTTCAAGCTTCGTTATTCTCTTCGCGCAATATCTGTGGTAATTGCCATGACATTGCGGGGAAATCGGGTCCGTCCATACGTTCTGTGTCATGCATATGATTCCATGTAGTACAACTTGTCTACCCTTCATGCAATCAACCTAAATTCAATCTTCAATCTCGTCATAAGCTGAGTGCAACTCCAACTGGTGGCAAACACATTGCGATGCTGTTCGAATGTCGGTTATGGTCCCCACCGTCGTACCGGGCTTCTATCCTCCGCACTAACCAAGTTGGGGTCCAAAGCCTGGCCTTGGGCATAGTGTTTCCAGACCACAATAAACATTTTGATGCCCAGCCAAGATTACGTCAACCTTATTTCTGGGGTGGGAGCACCTTACTCCACATTTCCCCGTATGGACCGCGGAAGGTCTAGAAGCAGCTGAGTTCCACGCAGTATGTACCTCAAATAGTTGTGTGGTTGCGAGGGCGCCTCACCGGCACTTGAGGAGGCTAAAATGACATGGGACCGACCCTAACACGGCCGTTGCGGTTCGTACTGTGTATGGCGGTCAAAGCTTGGCACAAAGAGACACGCAATCTGGTCTGGGCGACGGATTTTGTCTTGGTCCGTTTTGATACTAGGTTGACCGGGTTGGCGGTCCCACAGCAGACTCACAACATGCGTTTACGCACAGCTGCGGCGGACGAGAATAAGCATAAACCCTCAAGTTTAATCTGGCTATATCTGGCTGTTTGACGACATTCGCAATTCATCACGGCACAGAAGCTTGGCGATCCCGTGATTCTGGGTTCGATGATGGAAATTGGGCAACAACCCTTTGAGAATTACCGGGGACGACGTTACCCTCTGCAGGGGATGCACATTAAGGGATGCAATTAACCTGCAGCATTCTATACTAACGCTCCTTGCATTTCAACATCATGCGCGGGGAAGAATGCCTGTGAAAGGCAGGACGAGCACGGGGTTGGAGTAGTGGGCGATGATGTGATGACATGACTTGTTCTAGAAATTCGGGGTACACTCTATTTGAGCATGCCTGAGATTAAGGTGGCAGTCTCAATATCGAGCAATTTCGAACCTTGATGTCGTCGAACGTGCAACAGCCGTTGGCCAGTCGGTGCGGACGACAGTGACATTCCAATCCTTTGAGTTGTTGTAAACATCCAAGCGACAGCAACGATGATGAGACAACACTCTAGAGAGGATCATGACTCAAATATATAAGAGCTCTCTGTACTCCCTGTTCAAGTTCTCACTCATTTTGAACACATCAGCTCAGCTCATCTCCAGCCAACTCTCATTCAATCCACACACACACACACACACACTCTCTCTCAACTCGATCATTCATTCAAGATGACTCGCATCCTACTCACCCTCCTCGCGGCCGCCGCAGCTCTGCACTCAGTCGTCGCCGTGCCCGTGGCTCAAGCCGATGCCCCAACCGGGAGCCACGTCCCCCGTCCCCACCCGACCGGTGTCCATCCCAGCGTCGGACCCGGCGGCTCGGAGCGGCCCCGCCCTACCTTCCCCGCAGGAACCCGTCCCACCGGTGTAGGTGAGGGTCCAGGTGGTGGCGGCGGCGGTGCTGTAGGGACTCACTCCCGCCGTCCTCGTCCCACCGGCACCCACCGCCCGCGCCCTACTGGTGTGCACCCCAGCGTTACCGGCACTCTCGCCTTCCCCCCCGCCAACCCGACTGGCGGTGTCGTCATGACTCCCCCAGGGGGTGGAGATGATGGTGAGGAGGGGGACGACGCCGTCGTCGCACGTCAGGTGACACCCACTGGTGGGTTTCCGGGCGGCGGGGCCATGCCTACTGGAGGTTTCCCGACCGGTGGCTTCCCCACCGGAACGCACTCGCGCCGCCCGAGACCCACCGGATCCTTCACGGGAACCAGGACCAGGGCTCACAGGCCTCGCCCGACTGGTAGCTTCGTTCCCCCGTCGCCGCCTGCGCAGACTCCGACCAACGCTTAAGTCATTCCATCATGGGATACGTAGTCTGCATCTGAGAAAAGGTACTGCCGGAGGAGAGTGTACATAGTGCCAGTACGGTCAAGACCACTGAGGAATAGGGGGGAAATGGGGGTGAAAAGTGCTACATTAGTTATTTACGAGTAGTTGGGGACCCGGGGGTTTTACTTCGCACTGTCGTTACAGGTACCAAATCAACGGATTTACTTATGCGCAATGATTTCGCGATACGTGCAATGTTCGTGCCCTTGTACGCATATAAACGAGCGACAGTATGTACAGCTGCGTAAAGTATATACAAAGAAGTAAGGAATGGAAGCCATTGACATAAGCAATGAATGCGATGTCCTCCCCAAATATCCAAGAGATGATCAATGTGTTGAAAGAGTGTAAGAAGGAAAGTCCACCAAGTCAGCCCTAACCTAACCCTAATAAGTAAAGTGTTGTGTCGCGTGTTTGTTTACTGGCACTGTGACCACCACGCCCCAGTCGCCACGCACGTGTACGGCGGCTGGCACTGCGTGCTGCCCGTGTATCCCTGCCCGCCGCACTGTCCCCACTGCGGGACGAGCGTACCCGTGGGGCTCGTTCCCGTCGTTGTGGTTGTAGCCTTTATGACGGAAGTTACCATGGTGGTGCTAGTCGGCTGTGCGGTGGTTGTCGTGACCGGCGGGGGTGTGCTGCCGCTGCTGCCCAGGTCCGAGGCCACCTGGCTCAGGAACCCAGAGTTCGCCCAGACCTGCGACATGTCCCACATCATCACGCCTCCGAAGCTGCTGTACTGCTGGCTGTAGCTGATGACCGACGCCAACTGGCTTCCGGAGACGTAGCCGGCACCGCCACCGGTGTTGCCCGGAATGCCGAGCATGACCTTGACGTTGGGGTTCTTGCTGACTGTCTTGGCCCAGTTGTCCCACGTTCCAAAGTTGAAGTTGTTCTGTGTTGCTGCGCCAGGGACGAAGGAAGAGACACCGCAGTAGTTGTTGTAGAACTGCACCCAGACAATGTCAAAGGGAACAGCGACCAGCATGTCGTTGTCGGCTGCGTCGGGGTACGGGCACTGGGGGGCAGCGGACAGGAAGTATTGTTTGCCGGTGGCGGCGTCCATGTTGGCGCGCATCTGCGCAGCAAAGGGAGCCATGTTCTGCACAGTGGACTCAAAATCAAAGTCGAAGCCGTCGACTACCGCATTGCCGAAGGGGCGGTTCACAGAGCTGCCGCTCTGCACGGGGCCGAACATTGCCCAGAGAGTGTTGGCCCACTGCTGAGCCTCGGCGGCCGAGGAGAAGCCGCCCTCGGAGTAAGTGGCGCCGCCGACGGACAGCAGGATTGTCTTTCCCATGCTTTGGCATGTCTGGATGTCGGCCTCGATCTGAGGGCAGTCCAGCAGCGTCGTGCCGGCAAAGGTCGAGCAGCTGTCACTGGCACTGGCAAAGTTCAGCTGGAGGCTCTTGATGCCGTAGAGGAAGGCCAGGGGGATGATGTCGAGATCGGTGTTGGAGCAGTAGTATGAGAGGCGTTGCTGAGAGCCGGCCTGGTTGTACGAGTTCTGTCCTGTTTCGCGTGTTAGTTACCTGACTATAAGGGGTGGAGCAGGTGAAGCAGTGAGAGGCCATACCCCAGTAGATGGCAATGTTGTTAGTAGCTGTCGACGAGAAGCCAGCCAGGGCTTGAGGAAGAGAGACAAAAAGGCCGCCGAAGGCCAAAAGAGTTGAGGACACCATTGGTGCGTTGAAGGAATGACTGATGAAGTATGTACAAGGGGAAAAGAATGTGTTTAGCCTGGAGTGATGGCAGACTTACCTGTGTGCTTGGCCTCTCAACTCAACTCACATTGCAAACGACGTCTCTGTATATATACTTCATCTTTGTCTCCTTTTACGACCACAAAACGTGGGCCAGTGGCTTGTGACGTTGCGCATAGCGTGTCTTGCCATGGCCAGGACGCTGGATGCCCCCCTATCGGCGGACAAGATGGCAATAGGCACGGTAGGATCCCGATAGGGTTGCAAGGCCCATCCCGTCGATAGTTACGTGACCAGGGCTCCCCATCATCGGACATTGAGCCGCAACCAAGGACCACGGTCACCCCACCTGTGATTTACCTCCTGAGCATGAGAGACGGCATTGGGTGGGTGTTGTAGCGGCCTGTGGGGAGGCGTCCTGGGCAATTACAGTTAGGTCAAAGTTGGAAGTCCCCGCCGATGGTGGCAGAAGCGCAGTGCCCTTGTGTTTCAGGGGTCAATGTTAGCTTCCAGGCACGCCGCACGCGAGCTCAAGGTCGTTGGAACGGTGGGGTCAAGCGCCGCTACGGTTTGCTACGTTGGGATCAGGAGGATTAGGCATCGCGCCGACCTGCATGTAAGCTTCATGCACGGCACTCGCAAGATTGATAGATCGTTTCGGCTTGGCGCTGATGATAATTCACGATTCGATTCCCCGTCGGCGATTTGATGCGGAAGGAAGCCGTAAGAACTTTAAGCGTTCGCAATGTCGTACAACTGAATCCAAAAACCCGGTCGAACGAAAAAGGCAGCAGACGCAGAGCCTCTTGGCCGCTGCGCGCGGGAGCCCATGTTCAATCTCGGCCAAATTAGTGGCAGCATCCATGGATGCGGTCCCCGGGTTTTGAAATCTGTATGGATGGTTGTTGTTGGTGCCTGGTGACCCCTTGCAGGCGCAACTTCCTTTTGCGGTCTAGGCTCCTGATCCCAGCGGCCAAATCTGGGGGGCATCAAACCCGACCCAGGCCTAGAATGGTAAGGTCCTTGTGCCATTCAGCCCACTTTAACGCAGAGAGAAAGGTACCCAAAGATCGAGAGTGGTGACATGGAAGTGGTAAATAGGTGTCATTTGCGACATTGTCCAGTGAGCACTCGCACCCTCCATCTCAACTTCGTCCCAATTCCGCTTACCAAAAGATGGAATTTTCTTATCACCGAGTTTGCAGCTGTCATGATAAGACGCACACATGCCGCATCGACAGCGCAGCATCGTGACCCCCTAACCTTACCTTAGCACACCCTACCCGACTGGGAAGGAGAGGAAGGGGCGCGTACTCGTCGTAACGTTGCAACAACAACCTGGCCTGGTTTGGGAAGACCTCCTGCAGGAACTTTCAGTTTAGAGGCAAACAATTGAAAACTGCAAGGCGATTGTGGGTGACTCTTGAAAGCGAAGTGACGAACTCGGAATGTCAAGAGATTCATTGGCGCACTGCAACTACTTCTCTCGCTGTCGATGGTGGTAGCAACACACTCCCTCTTTCTTTCTGTGGCATGCGAATGGACAGCAGAGCATCATCACAAGATTATTTCCTCCCACCCGATTGCTACCAGTCAATGTCCTCCGTTTGTGGATGCATGAGTGCGCGACACCACCATCAAGATACCAATTCTTGCCAGCGGCACTCGAACGGCTGCCTCAGCTGCGAAACCGGAGTAGATGTTGCCAGCCATACGACGGAGGGGGATGCGGGCCTGACCATCTGGACGAGACGAGAATGACCGCTTGATCCGGATGCTACAATACAAGCAGTCCCGGGTGCAAAACTCCTTATCTAGTGATCGAACATAGGCGGTGCCTTCCGTCTTGTCATTCTCGATTATTGTAAGGTATAGGCATCCATGGTCAACTTCGGAAACCGCTCATCTATGAGGCATTCGGCGGGACCGCACCTGATGAACATGCATGCTTCCTATGAGGTGCAACTTGAACTATCTCGAATGAATAGCGATGATGACTGATGCAGCTACTAGACCCTACATCCACTGAAGCGATAAAAACCTATATAGTAAGACTACGTATCTCGGCGCAGAGCTTGAGAAGCTGTAAACCAGACAGGTGTTCATAAGTGACGTACCTAACACACGTAGACGAATCACAAGTGCCGTGACGCCTGCCATGTTGCAGTTACCAATGACGGCTTTGAGCAAGGTTGAATGCTCAATGAGAAGTAGCAGTAACTCGTAAGTCATGGCTCACTCACACCGTGCAATAGGAGTTTCAATTACTAACCTTATGTAAGGCATGAGCAAAGAGATGTCAACGTGCGGGAAAGACTTCAATTAGTTTTGGTAAGGACTGTCTTTTTGAAAGTGACAAGGTTCGTTATTCGGTGGTTTGTTCAGCCTTCTTAAACATTATCCGTGGCGTATGAGTCGTTTACTTGTGAGACATCTTTTAATTCCGTATTGAAGCTGCGAATCCGCTGTTACTATATTCATCTCATAATAATGTAGCTTTCAAAACCTCAGACATGTGGGGCAGCACACACCGGGTACTCAACAAAAAGAGACAGAAATGAGGAGATCATTGAGTTTTCATATGCCTAATTTACCACGGGCCCGGTGACTTTATCTATTTAAGCTCGCCTTGCGTGAGTGGCCGAGACGGGAGGACACGTGAGGAAATACTGAGAGAGTGTATACAGGGCGGATCAGATGATTGTCTCTCCCGGGGAGATAGGGGTTCTAACTCTTTGTCTAAGCTAGTCGCCCTATCTTCCCGGCGTGCGTTGTAGCTCGTTTTAGATACTCTGTAGCGCCTATCTTAGTGAGGAGCAAATAACAAACGTAAATGTAGAGCTCGATGTGTTCTACCTACGCATCTTCCTCTGCGCATCTACTAACCGGCGAAGGTCTTCGTCGGTATAGTAGTCCACTACGCGCGGCTTCCGGGCATTTTCCTGCGTTTTCATCGGCGGTAAAAGATGGATACAATTATGTGATGTTCAGACCTACCTGTACTTTCTGTATGGTTGGTAAAATCTTGCGCGGGTGGGTGCTGCTGCTCCTCACTCTTATGTGAATGATGTAGCACATTCACATGATCGCGGGTCACCGAGGATGTATGACGCGCGGGCAAGAGCGGCCCGGGGAAATGGGGGAAATGTGCGCGTGGGCGGGATTGCCCGGGTTCCATCTCCCCAGCTTCCATATTTCCATCCTCGGTTTAGTTGTGCAACATTTGACAGACACTTCCCCACACTGGGTCGATTAGTCGATTGGTCGCACGACACTTGCAGCATGGTCGGCAGACACATCACCCCACATTCCATGCCATTTCTGTCTCAAGTGCGCCTGTTTTGCCCCATGCCAAGGGATGCACAATGGCTGGGCCAGTCTTTATATGTCCGATTGACCCCCCCGCAATCACTCATCCCTTCTTTTGCTTTCATGTTTAGTCTTGAATTAATGAGTAAAATATCGAATTACAACGGGTATCGTATCCGAGAACCACATTAATACGGAATATTGAAGAGCCACAATGAACCGAACTGCATCACGACAGCTCTCCACCGCTGCCCGGGTTTACCCGAGCTACCTTCCCTACCTGCACAACAACGCGAAAAGCCGGAGCAAGAAATGGTAGGTTATGCTACCAACAAAGGGGTGGTGATCAGAGTAGTGGCTGACGGTAATAGGATCCCGGCGGTGGCAACTGCAGCAGGAGTCGGCACTGCATACGGCGTCGCGGCATACCGGGAGGCCATGGTCGAGACGCATCTTGAGCAGCAACAACAAAGAGAGGCCGAGGCAGATCGTCAAGCGAGAAGACAGGCGGCCATGGCTGACGCCTTTGGTGGCGCGTCAAGTTTAGAAGAGCTCGAGCATGCCATGCGTGTTTATGAAGCGCAGCAGAGCAACCAATAGAGTCCCGATTCACGCAAACCCGCACTCCATCGACCAACTCATCTTTGGTGGGTTGTGTGCATGAAGATCGCCCTTCCCGGTGCACATTCGAACTGGCATGCAGGACTCTGGAAGAGCCGCTACGGTATCGGATTCAGTCCAATGGTCTTGCAAACTCGAAAAGAAAGAGATAGAACAGGGGGAATGGCCAAGAAAAAGATGGACGGGTCAATATGATGGGGTGTATATGATATAAGAGGACAAAGGCATGAATGGCGTTCGGTGTTCTGGCGGCGATTTTTGTTTGGATACCCTGAACTTCGCTACTCTATGTTTAGGAACTTGAAAAAGATGTCCTATTCTGGTCGGAGCTGTACATAAGAATATCTCATTTCACAATGGAAAAATCTCAAAAGCACTAATTCGCCCAACCGTAAGGATGAATTTGTGGATCCATATATAGGGTCTCCGTGTGATGGCTGAGAGTTACCTAACTAACATACTACTAGTAACATACTACCTCGCGCTGTTGATCCTACCTCTTTATGATCCCCGGTAAGTCATCTCCAATTCTTGAGGAAGAAGGTCAATATGAAGTGTCAATTATCACTCTCGTCTATCAACCGTTCTATCATGAGCAAAGAACGATATAGACAGAAGCCGTTATTGGTGCCGCGTGTGGTGTGAGAGATATTCTAAAAGTGAGAAAGGCAACGAAAGAGCGAAGTCGTGAAAGAGTAGGAGTTTTGGCCCATTCACGGAAAGGCGGATTTGAGGTTGGAAAGGTCTCGACTTGTCATCGCTAACGTGTATGCAACTAAGATCTTGTAGCTGATGTGAAGTTAACTTCGGTGAAAATGGGCGGTCTAGACATGCGATACAAGCCGAAGAGTTCGCACGGCAAGCTGATTTAGGGCATATCGTGTAGTCCGCGACATCAACAACTAAGGCAGCCAAGACGGCGCGCAAGCCGATATACCCTAATTAAAGGGACACTTGGCAGCTCGCATTTCAGCAAGTCAAGGGGGCGACAGAAATTTTGGAATGAAAAAGAAGTGGCCAGACACAGAAAAGAGTTAAGACTAGCGGGCAGTTGCAGACGGTCGGGTTGAAAGATATATACCGTTTAGGCAAGTTTGAAGCAGGATAGCCTTACAAGAGGTGCACGTCACAAATTGTGTTTCATGCAAGACTCAGCTGCGTACAGCAGGGACTAGGCTCCATTTCAAGGAGAGGTACAGCCCTAGAACACAGTCGAAGGCCAAGCAAACAAATTTCTTCCTCGACGTCAGCCAATCGTAGACGCAATCACACACGGCAGGGCGCGCTAAGCCAAATGCGCTGCATATCCGATGCGGCTGAGGGATCCCCCTCCGTCGTTCATAAGAATTCGGATTTCCAGCCTGCCAAATCGTAGTTCTGGGGTGGACAAGATGCAGCGCTCGACCGCCTGCGTGCCTCATGCGCTGTCGCTGGAGCCATGCAACAGGCGGAAAGAGCGCCGCGAGCACGGGGGAACAGGTCCACCACGTCATGCAGCGAGTGTCGGCGGAGGAAACAGAAGGTGCGACCCACAGTCCATTCTTTTTGCATCATGCTTGTGTGATGTCATAAGGTTAACTGATGGACACACAGTGTAACCAAGACCAGCCATGCAGCAACTGCAAACGCCGCTTTCCTGAGCCAGTCTGCGAGTATGGCCCCCGAAAGTAAGTGATTCGTCTGAACAAGAAGCCAACCCATTCTCCCTCCACTTTGAATCCAACACCCACAGATTCCGTTCAGCAGGAACTCAGATACTTCAATCTGACAGTATGCAGCAAGAGGAATCAGGAAGTGCCGGATGGCAGGCCCAATCCGTACTTTCCAACCTTTACTTTGACACCAACCCCATCAGATCGAAACCCCACGCAGCGCCGAGGAAATGGAGCCGCCTATGCACGAAAGGCCCCCATTCCGCCCCGCTCGCCTACCAGCAATGCTCGGCGCCGAGTGCGACCCGGTCCAGGGCGGGTGGTCCGGTGGTCCGGAGTCAACATGACCACCGAGTATCCAGCAATCGACTCTGATGACGACGAATCTTCTCCTTGGGAGACGGTTCGCGGAGAGTCTTCCGACAACATTCCTGCAGCTCCATCACGTACCACATCGCCATGGACATCGTCAACCACTACAGTTGCCTCGGGGTCAGGTACCAGCACGGCTCTGATACTTGCAAATGCTGCACAGAAAACCCCAACCCCTATAAATCAGCATGATGGACACATGTACCATTTTATCGGCCCCCTTGACGGCATGACCAACTTGCCTATGCAGGCGACAAAACAAAATGCCATGCTTGTTCACACATGTCAGTTCACTCAACTCATACGAGGTATACCGTCATAATACTGACTTGATGGTAGTTGCCAAGCTGTTATGTCACTTTAAGGGATCATTTGACGGCGAACCAGATCCAGATAACCCATTCGTCAGAGACTATGTCCCTTGGTGCATACAGTCGCCGCTGCTGGCAGCAACGTCGCTCTACATCTCAGCGAGATCTCTGGCTGAGCGGCAGTACATTGATGAGACTGCGTCGATGAGAATCAAGGGCAACGCCATTCACACACTTAACAACCACCTACGGTCAGAAGCATGGGTCACTGATGAAGCGCTGGCCGGCGTCGTGCAGTTCGTCTCGATAGAGTGGTTCTTTGGCGAGCGAAAAGTGGTTGAAGCCCACCTTTGGGGTCTGCGAGAGATGGTCCGACTCCGTGGCGGCTTCACCAAGGTCGGGGTTGGCGCTCTTGTAACCAAGGTCGCTCTCGTGTAAGCCCCTCTTTCCCCCGTTGTTCTACCCGATTGCATGTTAACATGTGTGGAGGGATGATTCTGTGATTGCAATGTCGATGGAGACCCGTCCTATTCTCCAGCAGGGGCCCGGGTTCGACTTTGACTACCACGAACCAGCATGTCAACACTTTAAAATCCGCTTCAACTCCCCCATGATACCGGGCCCGTCTGCCTTTGCGTCCTGTGCTACCGAGCTAGGCCTTCACACGACAACCGCCTTGATGCTCGATGACATCCGCTTTCTCGTCAATACCGTCCTCAACCTCCCGGCAGAACCAACGGCGCTAGAGTTGAAGAAGCTGCAGTCGACAGCAATGTGGATTCATGATCGGATTTCCAAGCTTCGTCAAGACTTTCCCGACGATCATCATGAACCCACAGATACCTCATCTGCACCCGGTTCACCAGAAGCGGAGGCGACTGCATCGAGGCAAACAACACCAACACCCCACTCTCTCCTCCCACAATACCCATCCTTCACATCCTCCCCATCTACCACGGCTTCTCCTGGATCATCATCCAGTCTATCTCCAGAAGCAACAACCGATGAGTCACCGCCACCGAATCCAATTGACCTCGCTCTGAAACCTCCCACCGAACCCCTTGAGACATCATCTACACAAGCGGAGCCAACAGACACCACAGACACCACTCTAGTGCCTGTTCCGACTCCAGTAGTGGACCCACTTTACGCAGCAGTCCGCATCGCCGCGCCCCTTTACGCCAAGGCAATCGGTACTCGACAGCCATTCAGTGCAGTTTGTTCATCAATGGACGCATTGAACCTACTAGCAGCTACCTGGCGTATTCCGTTATCCCACTGGCGGGGCGTTATTGGTGTACTTCTATTCACTCTCATCCCCATCGTCCCTGTTACGAGCAGCAACACGGATAACCCCTACCTTAAACCACACTCGGGGTTTGTGAAGAGTATTCTTCAGATTGGGTTTATGCAAATGGCGCTCGAAGACTGGGAGCTTTGTTGTACGACAATGGAGAGGGTAGTTAAATTGCTTGAGTGGTTGGGTTTCCGGTATCAGGATGCTGCTGATCGGGACGGTGGCGGAGAAGGAGACAAGCGGCAAAGAAGAAGGGGGCCACCAGAGCAGGGTGTTGGTCTTGGAGGACAGGATCCAAAAAGTAGAGATGTTGCAGGAGGAACCGGGAGCGGGGAGTTATGATGAGACGGCTGCCAGGTCAGCTGAGGAAAACAACACGGAAAATAGTAGTTGACGACGAGGATGAGGGTTTTTACTCCCTATGTTTGTGTTTTGCAACAACCATACCATACCGTCAAGTGCTCAGTTCAACAGTTGGTGGTCTGACGGAACAGTAGGCACATGTAATTTGCAGTGGGATATCACGCGCAACAAAGCCTTTTTGCCTCTCCAGTGATTTGACTCCCGAGGCATTTCGTTCACACCGCTGCAAAAAGGATGAGGAACAATCGAAGGGGAGGGGGGATATGAGATGCATGCCACTCGTCCATTCTTTACTCGAAGTTGTTATCTATGGAGCATGCCAGTAATTACATACTTGTGTGAGTTTCGAGATGATGCAAAAACCACGAGATGAAAAAGGTCAGTAAAAGTTTTTGTGAGAGGAAAACACGATAATAAGCACCACACGTTGGGAAAAAACCCACACATTGCGAACGGCAGATACTCGAAGCAAAGGACGTGAACGAATATATTCAACACTGGCTGGCGGGTGTTCAACCGGCAGCTATCTCCTCCTCCTCATCTTCCCACTCTCCGGCCTCTTCCATCTTCTCGTTGACCTGTTCCTCCGCGTCGCCCGCGAGGCCTTCACTATCGAAACTGTCATCGTAGTCCATATCACTATCATAGTCATCCTCATCGACGTCCATCGAATCATCATCCTTGCCATCGGCAGATGGCTTCTTGTTGGCAACCTTGGCGGCACGCTTCTTCTCGACATTCTCCTTTTGCTGCTTCTTCCTTGCCTCCTTCTCTTTGCGTTTTTGCTCCCACTTCTTGTCCAGCTCCTTGACCTCCTCCTTGCTCTTGTGCACGTACTCGTGCCACATGACCTTGCCGGCACACAAGCCTTCTTCGACCTTGGTCATGCGCAGGCGCATCCGGGGGCCCAGCTCCACTAGCTTCACGGCGCGGCGCTCGACGTTATCGTTTACTTTGTCGGCGTCATCCTTCGCCTCCCGTTGCGCAGCTGCCGCTGCCCTAGCTTTCGCGGTCAAGACTTTCCGGGGAGCGGTTTCGAGGATCTCGACTTCGGCATCGGAACCAGCTTCACTGCCGCTCGTGCCGTCTGTCATGTACCCCTGGCCATCCTCACCGCCGATCATGAACTCTGAAATGTCTTTCAGTTTCCCCAGGTTGGGTAAGCCGCCCTTCTTGCCCTTCTTGCTGTTCAATAGCTTCTCCGCAGCGTTTAACCGCTTCAGAGGTTTTGAGAGCCCAACAGTCTTGGTTGTGATTGCGTAGTGGCGGAAGTTCAGGATAAACGTCCCGTCGTCTTCGGGAGACTGCTCTCTATTGAGGAGGAGCACTCTTCGTATTGACTTGAGCGGGGTTGTCTGAGGGTTGATGGGGGGAAAGAGGGACTGGAAGGCGGTTGTAGTGAGGGATTCGAGGTGCTTGGGGACCTTGGAGTTCGCATTGGCTTCGGGGCTTGAGAAGTTGTTCATTACCAACTACAGCCAACGTTAGCCGCTGTCGCGCAGAAAAACCGAGCAAAGTATAAGGGGACATACCAATGGTGGGTTGATGTACTCCTTTCCCCCTCCCTTAGGATGCCTCTGTGCTCTCCGGACGTCTTTGCAGAGCGAGTACCGCTCAACTCTGAAGTTGAAGGTGGGACCTCGGGGAGTAACTGCGAGCCGCAGGTTTGTGTTTCCGGCGGGAGACCTCGAGAAGAGCATGAGATGGGTGACTCCTAACGGTCCGCACATCGAGACATAGTCTCTGAGCCGGTTGGCTTTCCTCTCCTTCAACCTGGATGCCGTTCCCGGCTCCATCACGCGACGCACATCAGTCGCCAATTGACTGACGCTCGATCCCACTTCGCCGGCGCCGATCCGGATGACCATGCTCTTCGGATCGCGAGAGTTGGCATGGCCGTTGATCGCTGCCGGAGTGGCAGGGTTCTTTGCGCCGGCATGCGTCCTCTTTTTTTGCCTTCGTTTCGCCATTGTGGTGTACTGAAGATGTATGACTTGTCTAAACAGCAGCAGCTGGGTCTAAGAAGCTATCAATCAATGGGTATGGCACGCAGCAAAAAAAAGTTTCAGTGGGGTGATCTTATCGTGCATGCCCCACACGTCCGATAAGTATTTATTTTGGAAGCCACCTCGATCAACCAACCCATGAGTTTTGATCCACCAGGACGCAAACAGCCAGAGAAGAGCAGCAAAATGTTGTCCACAAAGCGGAGGAAAACCTCCCACGAGTCCGAGGCCGAAGCGCCTGCGGTCAAGTCCGCACCAAAGCCCTCCAAGAAGCCTGTTGTTGAGGCGCAATCCCCTCCAGAAGACTCCGAATCAGCCACAGTCGACGAAGTCGCACAGCAAGATGCTGGGGAAGTGGAAGCTGCGCCAAAGACGTTCAAGGATCTCGTATGCCCCCCCTCGCCCTTCCCCCGTTCTCCTCCTGTCTCTTACGAACAGTCTGCAGGGAGTCGTTGATTCACTATGCGAAGCATGCGAGAGACTAGGGTACAAGAAACCGACGCCGATCCAAGCAGAGTCCATCCCCCTCGCCCTCCAGAACCGGGACATAATCGGCATCGCAGAGACCGGTTCCGGAAAGACCGCCGCCTTCGCCCTTCCGATTCTCCAAACCCTCCTCGAGAAACCGCAACCCATGTTCGCCCTCGTGCTCGCTCCTACTCGTGAGTTGGCGGCACAGATCGCGACCCAGTTCGAAGCTCTTGGTTCTCTCATATCCCTACGATGCGCTCTTATTCTGGGAGGTCTGGACATGGTCCAGCAGTCCATCGCTCTCGGCAAGAAACCTCACGTAATAGTCGCTACCCCTGGTCGTCTCTTGGACCATCTCGAAAAGACTAAGGGCTTCTCTCTACGCAACCTCCGATATCTAGTCATGGACGAAGCCGACCGTCTTCTCGACATGGATTTCGGACCGATTCTCGAAAAGATCTTGAAGTTCCTCCCCCGAGAGCGCCGTACCTTCCTCTTTTCAGCGACCATGTCGAGCAAAGTGGAGAGCCTGCAGAGGGCTAGTTTGAGAGACCCGCTGAAGGTCAGCATCTCGACCAACAAGTACGCCACGGTATCTACGCTCATCCAGAACTACATCTTCATACCCCACATGCACAAGGACACCTACCTCATCTACCTGTGCAACGAGTTCGCCGGCAAGACCATCATCATCTTCACCCGGACAGTCTTGGAAACGCAGCGGATATCTATCTTGCTGCGGACGCTAGGAATGGGTGCGATCCCATTGCACGGTGGTCTCTCGCAGAGTGCCCGTCTGGGCGCTCTCAACAAGTTCCGCGCGGGAAGCAGATCGATACTAGTGGCTACGGACGTGGCTGCCAGAGGTTTGGATATCCCGAACGTGGATTGCGTATTGAACTACGACCTCCCGCAGGACAGCAAGACGTACGTGCACAGAGTTGGAAGAACGGCCAGAGCGGGCAAGTCTGGTCACGCGATAAGTATCGTTACTCAATAGTAAGCTCCCCACCTATAGCCTCGGTGGGATAAGGGGGTGCTAACAGGGAACAGTGACCTGGAGATCTGGCTCCGCATCGAGGCTGCACTAGGAACGAAACTGAAAGAGTATGCACTCGAGAAGGACGAGGTGATGGTGTTCAGACCGCGTGTTGAGGAAGCGCAACGGCACGCAAAGAACGAGATGAAGGAGCTGCTAGAAGATAGAGGAAAGAAGGGATCCGTGCTGAAGGGACACCACAGGAAGAAGGATGCCAGTGGGAAGCGGAGCCGGGATCATATGGATGCTGAGGAGGGCTAAGACTTTTGCAACTAAAATGATGCCTTGTTGGAAGTGATGCCGTAATGCATATCTCTTGTTCTGGTACGCCCCCACTTGCCATTAATATGATACAGTAACCGCCACTACTAGACAGAAAATGGGAGTTGCCCTACTGACCCTCAGTGAGAACCCTCGTCCAATCAAATTTCCTCCACCTCTTCTTGAACCCGTCCACCCGCTCATCATTCCTACTCCACCGTCCCTGGCGTTTAATCACATCTGGCTCGACGTCAAGCATGCCGCCGACAATCTCCCTGGCAAACAGATCCCCTTTTGGCCAGCGCTCCGAGTCCTCCACTATATGCCCCAGCCCGCCATCCAATGTAAACCAAACATGGAAATACGGCATCTCCTTGGCTATACTCCTGCGGAACGCCAGCTTCCCCAATCCCTCCTTGGACCGTTTGCCAGTGTCTATAATCTTCTTATGTTGTGACCACTCCTCGTCCGCAGACAACATCGCCTCGCGAAAGAATGCCGGGGCCGTGTCCCCAAGCTCATACGGTATCGGCACGCATACCAATGCTGCATGCAGCCGTCTGTTAGGGGCAGCCGCATTCTCATAGAAGATCACGTCCCTCCCCTGGTCGTGATACAGCCTTGTCAAAGACTTCATGAAATTCCGCACCTCCTCCCACTCGTCATCATCACACTCTAGCAGATTCGTCCGGTGACTGATGGGTACTATCACCGCGCCGCCCTCAGCACCCGTCAGCTCTGGTGTCGTCGGTAACGTCATGTAAACCCTCGTCGCTAGGCTTATTATCGGTGCCGTAGGCAGATGTTGAGGCGGTGCGCGATCTTCGTGATGACACAGCGGACAGGTCTCCAGTATCCTGTTCAGCTTCTTGTACTCTGCCACCGCCACGTTTTTCAACGAGGCCTCGTTTTTATGGACTCGTTTGGCAAGTTTTTCCGCATTCTCGTCAAGGTACTCGAGGTCGTTGTCAAACTTGGCGTCTTTGGCGATCCGCTCGGCGAGACGCATGCCCTCGCCGCCGGTCTGCCCGCGAGTTCTCCGCTCCTCGCGCACCATGTCGTCGAGAGACATCTCATCGTTCTCGACGACCTGGCCACGCTCAAGCCCTCGTTTGTTGGTGACGGCCTTGACTTCACCCCGGGAAGAGCCGGCCAGCATGCGGTTATGACTGGCGTCTAGGACGATGGCGTCGTCGCCGGTTATGCCGCCAGACCCTGATGAAAAAGCTGCCATGGCCTTGTTGTACTCTTCCTCGAGTTTGGCAACGTCTGGCGCGTTTCGCAGCTTTGCCTTGAGTAACTGTGCCCGCATGCGGTTGAGATCGGACTGGTTTAGACGCGGGGCTGGAGCGGACTGAGCGAGATCTTCAATGGCCATGCCTTGCTCAACTGGTGGTGATGCCTGCCTCCTGGGGTCGGGGGACGGTCGGGTCTTGGCCATTCGCTCTTGGTATAACTCGCCGGTTGGTTTCTCCTTGCCGACGTATCCCTCGCCGTAGACTTTCCGTCTGTCTATTTCGATCTTTTCCTCTCTTGCGTCGTCAAACTCTTGGAGGCTACCGAATCGCTCAATTGCGACGTCGTCAATCGAACGTCGAGATTCTTCAGCAATCTGGTAGACTGCTTTGAGTCGCGTCATCCGCCATTGCGACCCTTCGTCGCCGAATGTGTAGTTGACCCTGCGCTCGGTCGGGGGATGAAGGCCCTCTTCATCTCTGGCTCGGGTTTCGAATGACTCCCCAAGACCGGTGTTGATCTCCCGTTTGTGTAAGACACGTATGGGCTCTTCGATCTTTTGAGGTGGGGGTGTTTTTCGCTTCGATCCTCGGTGAACGTAGTCGATATCCAGAGCGGACGGGGCAGTCATCCATGAATCTCGAACAAGCGGCGGGTCGTTGGGAGCCTTCTCCTCGTCTGGCAAGGGTAGGTCTTCCTTCGGATCTGACTGCTTCAAATCTTTGAGGTCTTTTCCGCCGCGGTCACGCTCATTGTCTCTGGATCTTGATCTGTGTCTGCGTCTGTGTCGTCTTGACTCGTCTTCGTCGTCATCTCGTGAGTGTCTGGATCGTTTATGTCGGTGACCCTCCTCCTCCTCATCGTCGTCTCGTGATCGGTGATGCCTGTGCCGGTCTTCCCGATCTCGTTCCTTGTGTCTATCCCTTCTGTCTCTGTCTCTGTCTCTGTCGCGGTCGCGGTCCGATGACCTTTCTCTCCGGTGATGATGCTTGTGCTTGCGCTCCCTCCGTTCCTCTTTCTCGGCGGCACGCTCCCGTTCGGCTTTCTCAGCTGCGAGAGCCTTCTCAAAATCGTCTAAGCTGTCCATCTTGTCGGCGTTGAGTGAGGTCGGCAGAAACGCCGACGTTGTGCTTTGAATGTGTTAGCGCAACTCAAAGCGTCAATCAGCTGTTGGAAAATCCGAGTGACGTATTTGCGATTAGATAAGCAGATCTTATCGGCATTTCTCTTTATCAGCCCACATCACAATCACATTCAGAGCTGCAAGAGACGACAATAGCCCCTGAGCATCTGCAGAGCTCTACTGTGTACCATAACATTCTAACTATCTGGGCATGTCTCTGAATGGACCCTCACTGCAACGCGCAGTCCGGTAGCCGTGTCCGCTGGCCCCGGCAGTCTCTTAAAGCTCCGTCCAGGGTCCGAACCATGAGAGACAAAGCAGCCCGGCTCCTATCCGTTATTATTAGATGAACTACTATACTCCGTGTTACGCGCTCGTAGACCTCCGATGCGTTTGCAGCGGTGGCATATTAATGTCAAGCTCAGATTTAGCTCCTGTTGTGGAAGCTCAAAAAAGCAGCAGTTGGACTCAGTTTAGGCTTTGTTCTACGAGATCCGTACTAGATTTTGCCGGGGGGTTTAAACCGTAAATATACAGTGAATCCACAGTTGGCTGTTTTCAATGGTTGCAAATAAAAAAACAGTTGAGCATTAGTTGAAAATTTGTGAAATATTATATTTATTAAACATTAAAAAGCGTTTTAACGTAATAAAGTATTAATATTATTCCGTGTTAAAATGCTACGAGTCTGTAAACATTTTCACATTATAATGTTAAATAATGTAAACGTTTGAATGTTTTAACGCTTAACTGCGTAAATGTTTAAGTAAATTTCTAATGCTTAAACATATAAATGTTTTAATTTATTATCATTAGTAACTTATTTAAATGCATGTAATTTACTAATGTTTATATTATGTTAACTGCAACTTTCATAGCGAATAAATAGTTAAAACCTATGTTTAATGTTTTAAGGCATTTAAGCATTTTATTTAAATTAATAATAGTGCATTAGATAGGTTTATTATAGTTGAAGGCATATACTCGACCCGCATCCATAGATCCAGTCCATTTATAAACCCCATTAAATTCCAGCTCGCCACTACTTAAGTAAGTACTTATATAGCTATCCATCCATGATCTAACCTAACTATAATCCATTCCCATCTATAACCTATCCATCCTCATATAAACCTAATGTCCTAATTCATATATAACAATCTAATATCATTTACACTTATATTTACCTCACTAATCCATACATACTACTAATTATTATTAGCATCTTACTTAAATAGGATCATATAAATGATTAATAAGTGTAAGAAGTAAGCCTATAGGTAAAAACTTACTTAAGAGCGGAAGTGGAAGAAAGGCTTCTTCATTAAAGTGAAAAGAATGGTAAAGATTAGAGGTATAAGGTAAGTAGTGGAAGTGGTGCAACGTAAGTAGAAGAAGTGGTCATGTATGTGGTAGGTAAAGACTTGTATATTTCGATGGCTAAGCTACACTACTTAAAAGGATATGTAATTCTTTATATATTGGAAGCCATAGATTCTATAAGCTTCCATTTGGCTCGCTGCTAACGTGTCCTTAGCTGATCGCTGACGTGTAATGGTGATCGTTAACGTATAAATCTAGTTACGTATAGTTAATTGTTAGAAGTCACGGCTTACTTGCACACGTTCAATTAAGGTCAAAAGTAGTATCTTGCTTGTGTTCTCTCTCCTGGCTGACCAATTGCTGGCCAGCGCAGTTTATATGGGAGGGAGCTTCGGAACAGCCGTTCTATCAACGGATCATCATTTATCCACTTTTGT